>PVJO010004082.1:0-70191 GCA_004026905.1 Hystrix cristata
CATGTATAGGTACAGAATAAATGTAATGAATGTGATCAATGTATGTAGAATGTACCAATACATGCTCTTGGTTTAAAATAAAAAAAAAAGTCTCAGAGATGAAGGCAGGGCTAGTATCTCCTACTCCTGCTTTATTTTGAACAGGTGGATAGCCTCAAGTAGGTTAGGCAACCTGCCATAGATCAAGAAGCTCAAAATTATAGAATTTCAGGGTTGAAGAGAATTATTAAGGGCCAATCCCCACGCCTGTATTTGGCATAAAATAATCATTCGGCAAACATTTCAATAATTGAATGAATACTACTGTCTCTCCTTAGGCATCTTGATCAACAGCAAATTCATTCCATGTAGCCGTATTTAACCTTATCTTTAAGAAAGTCCTTTGTTAAACAACCTTAAAATCTGAGACCATCCATCAGAGTTCTACCCAAGAGTAGAATCTATGTCTTCTATAGATTATAAGTACTTTGTATTCTACACTACCATAAACCTAGAGGCTCAGTCTTTTTTTTAATCTTAACATTCTTACAGATTGTTTAAACAGTCAGTTAATCACCAATGATTTACTTAATCTACAGTCTTGCACATAGTAAATTTTGCTGGATGCATGAGGGTTAAGGCAAGATAACTTTCTTATGTACATAAATAAATGGCAGAAATAATTTTCACCCTTTTTGCTGAATTATGAACACCTGAGTTAGAACTGAATGTAAATGTGGTGATCAAATCTTAAAAAAAATGTTTTACAGATTGCATTACACATAATAAATGTGTACCCTGATTTCTAGATTACTTGGGATCATAAGAGGAATTGCATCTATATATGATTTATTAAGGAAATAGGATTCCATGACAAAATAGTTTCTCTTGGCCTCAACTGTTATTGTCAACACAAATCTTACTTTACTTTTTGGGTAAAAGAGCAGTGGCCTCCTCATCTCTCTGCACTGTTCTGCAAATATTTGGATATAAGTTGTATGTTATGCAATCTGAGACTCCACTGCTTGTAAATTGCCTAAAGTACTTAGACAATAACAGTGAAACAAGTAGACAGTAATTATAAGACAACACAAATCATAGATTCATACCAGTTTCAAAGATGTTGCAATGTGAAAAAGGTAAGTCTTAGAATCTATGAAGTATGGCAAACAGGTGAATGAACACGGTATATGCAAATGCACATACAGGTTCTTTTCATTCATAACTTAAGATTCTGGAAATATATTTGGTCAAACACTCATTTTTAACTTTCCTAAGAAAACAGCAGTAAGTGGTTGTAAGTAAATGACTCACACATTCAGTTTTTCCAAGGAGATTGGGCAGTAGTGGGCACAGTCTCTAGGAATCAGAATGAGAAACTTTCCCCTAATCACACAGCAACATCCACCACAAAGGAGCAAGCTGAGTTATTTATTTCCCTTCTCAGCCATCTCCCCACAATTACATCAAGTGACACCTCTAGTGTTTTAAATGTATAGTGCATTCATATAACAAGAAAGACTAAAGAAAGATGAACCTAAATCTATAGATATTTATCAGACTACGCCAGACTTCCTGTTATTAGTGGTTCGAAAGTTGTCAGTTGCAAACATAATCTGAGAATCAATCAATCTCTATCTCCCTGTCCCTACTCCTGTCCCTCTCTATATCTCCATCTCTGTCAGTAACCAGTACTGTTCTGGCCGTCTATAACATTCTGAGTCTTACATACAGACTTCCATCCTTTTAAAGGACCCGATGCACCAGTTCTCAGTCTTCTTAGTGCTTCAGATGGGAAAAGTAATGTTTGCATAGATCACATAAATTAGATAACAAGATGTGTACCTGAAATGGTTATCACAAACCTTAAAATTGGTAGGAAGTTACAAAATGAATCAAAAACAATCACTTAACAGGTAAGATGATCTACTTAGAGAAACTGACATGAATGATTTACATTTGTAGCAACAACTATCAATATCTGAAAATTCATATTTATTCAGGAACTGACTAGTCACCTTACAACTCCTCCTCTTGTTCAGGTACTCTCCTTCTAGCCATTTCACTGGTGTGATAATAAAACTGATGTAAAAATGTGAAAGACAATGGTCAATTTATTTACAGACTCTAGATCGATTAAAGCAAAGCTTAGAAATTATCTACAAATTTGATGTTGCTGTAATGTTTCCTTTGTTACAAGAGAACATCACTGATCTCACCTTAAAAATCATCTTATAGGAAATAGTAACATATCAAACCAACAGTATATTCCAAGTCCCTAACTCAGGCCCTGGTACACAAGTATTCAAATATTCGTTGATGAATACATGAATGAAAAATATCTGCAAAAGGTATAAAAGTCCTATTCAAGTAAGTGTTATTATTCCATAAAAATAAAACTAGTTTATGACTGAGATACCCATTAATTGATGTTAAAAGGAAAACTCCAGTTTGAGCTCTATAATTCATGATCTCTGGAGTGATTTAAAAACATATTCAAGGGGATTTAGCTCAAGTGGTAAAGAGTTTGCCAAGCAAGTACAAGGCCCGGAGTTCAATCCCCAGCACCAGAAAAAAAAAAAAAAAAAAAAAGGAAAATATTTTAATTTAGAAGTTCTTAGAATTCAGGTGAGCGATTTACCATGACCATCCTCAGGCTACACAATATTGTAAATCAATATAGGAAATATTTTCCTCTTTTTTCTACATCTGCCTACATCTTTTATTTAAAAACTAATAATTTACGTTTTTTGATGATTAGTAGGTTTTTTAAATTAGATGAACAAGCTCTGGTAATTGTAAATTATATTGCTTATTTTAGCCTATCATATAATATTAAAATTTCTATCAATAAATAAAAATGGACAAATTGTTGATAAGCATTAATGCTATCCTTTCCACGCTGGGGTGTGTTTGAAAACTTCCACAAGGTATTTTTAGTTGCTCTCAGTCTTGTGAGTTGGACTCTTGGGATTCCAGACAATCGAGGCAAATTGATCCCTGGTGCTGCAAACACCCAGGCAGTAACTACAAACTGATTATGAGGGTTTTTTTTTTTTTAAACTACTTAATCTGCACATTGTACTCTTAAAAACTTCTCCTAGAAAATAAGACAAGGAAAAGAAAAAAAAAATTTTTTTTAAAGTCAAAGCATGAGACAACAGTCTGGAAAGTGCAAAGGCGACAGTGAATCAGCAGGAAACGCCGCAAGGCGAAGTGATCAGGGGAGAAGATTGAGGTAATTTCCACACTTAACAGTGAATATGCACTATTTCTACATCAGCAGCCCCTCTATAGTTCCTCTCTCTTCTTTTTCTCTATCTCTTACCCATTAGATTCCTCAAGCTATAAGTGCCAGACCCTCTTCTGCTTTTCCCTTGGATCTATCCCTATTTATTTGTCGTATGCTCCACATGTGAAATAACTTTTGATGGCCTTTTTGACCATATCACTCCCTAAAACTTCCACATCAAATACAAATTTCTGAATGACACTTGTAAAGCTCTACACTTTCTAACTCTTTTGCCCCTTTACCTCTATGCCAGCTACTATTTGTGTTTTGGCTGCTCATGAACTCACTCTCTTCTGGCTCTGAGTTTTGCCAGGAAACAGCCTGTTTTTCCATCAGCCAAACCACACTCATCCCTCCCTCTGTTTACTCTGTTGAAATCACAGCTCTTGGTCTGCTCCCTCTGAGTTTTTCTGCTCTCTATTTCTAAGTCCTCTTGCTCTATTTTCTAAGGACTATTTTACTCCCTAAATTAGGCCAACTTACTATCTTTACATTACAAACTCCTGCACTGAAGAAACCATGGCCAAGAGTCAGCATGTGCTCTCCACTTCTTATTAAAAGGCATCTAGTGTGCGCTCGGCAACTGCTGATTGCCCTGGCTCCCCCCAGATCAGAAGTTCTCGCTTCCTTTCCAGCCCAGCACACCTGAGGACTTCTAAATAGCCCTGAGTGACTGCAGCTCGTTCCCACATGATTCGGAACCAGAAACGGTAAGGAAACACTCCCACTCTTACTGAAAACAGTTGTTATAAAGAATGAATCAGAAAGTGGTTACAGGAACCCAGACAAGCCAAGCATTGGACCTCAGTGCCTTATTTATTCTATTTATCTACCTATCTCCATCCATACATGTAACCATTTATCTACATATTGTCTTCTTCCATCCATCCATATTTATCTACCCACACATCCATATCCATTTTGTGTGTACGTATATACGTATGTATGTATGTAGCTAAGCTAACTTTGCTATTAGAAAGCTTTGCTGTAAAGTACATAAAAATTATAGCCTCTTGAACTAAGAAGGTTTGGAAATGACTAAATGTTTTCTCGGTTACGCATTTATTTATTAAAACCCAAGATGTTACCAAAATGTGTTTTAGACTAACTGAAGCAGCCAAGAATTACTTTCCCCTGATGACACAACTTCCCTTGAAACACTGGTGGTTGATTCTTTGTCCCTTCCTTGTTCTTCTTCAATGCAAAACAGCACAGACCTTCTCCATCTCATTCCATTATTTACAAATTGCCACTGCTCTTCAGAATATGAAGTGGCGCATAAACCATGGTCGTGCTGTAAATGCCGCCATGATCAAAAGGCAATTCTACTATCTGCTAGGTTAACAACCTTAATCTAAACCCACTGCTTAACTGTAAAAAGGGAAAAGACATCTACCTTACAGTTTTTTTTCAAAAAGCAACGAAGACACTTCTGTTTGTTAAATCATGAAGATCATTTATCATCACTATCTATCTCTGGCAAATGCCTCCTTCTTCAGATAAATTTAGCACATAACTAAGACCTTTTCTTGAGTAATATTATTGTTTTATCTAATACCCCAGAGTTACAGTTCCACTTCATGAAGACCTACACATCCCTTCCCCTTCAGTGACTGATATCATCATGTCATCAAATTCTGAACTTCCCGTCCTCCCATCTATTCTGCACTCTAATAAAAATTATAGTGTGAGAAAACAATCGAGTGCTTAGTATGTTTCAGACACTGTTATAAGGATTTTACAAGCATTACTTCACTATTCCTCACACCATATTACCAACCCTCCCATTACCCCTTCCAGAGGAAGAAATTTAAACTTCTCCTTTTTTGTTTTTACTCTCCCACCCTTCTAGTCTATGAGGTCACATCATCACCACCATCAACCTACCCCCTTCTTCACATGTCACTTAAGCAACCTAAATTCATTCAGTCAGCCAATTTAAGTTTGTTATTTCTATTGCCCAGTATTCACAACCCTTTCATTCTGTCTTTCAAAAGAACATTTTTGACGAGAGGTTTCTGTTCCTCCTCCTAAGTTGCTGACAAACTCCCAGGCAAATCCTAATGATGCTCACTGGCTTCATTAAAGATTCGATAAATTTTAGTTAAAACTTTAGTGCTGTATAACATTTATTTTACTCATTTACAAGTAGCTCCCTCTCCCTTCCCACACAAAATTAATTCCAATACTTTCCCTCAAACTTTCAACCCCAACTTTACTGCCAAATAATAAGGTAGATAGCATTTGACACTATCTACATGAAATGTCTCCAGTTCTTTCTCAAATATAGCTCTGTAGTTTTGAATCTCTTCTTGGCACTCTTATCAATAGTAGAGATGTTCCTAGTTCTTTTTAAAATATTTTTACTTGCAACCTTGATTTTAAATTCATTTACCTAGAACTCTCCCTTACTCCCAACCTCACCCAACTCAACTTCTGTTGAGTTGCTTGCTTGTTTTCAATTTTTCTTGGCTACTTAGTAAATTTTACTATACAAAAGATATATTAATATCTTAGTTACTTTTATCTCGCTGGTGAGACAAAATACCCAACATCCAAAGTTAAGGCAGGAAAGGTTTATTTAGCTCACAGTTTGTAGAGGTTCCAAATCAGTCGGTAATCAGCTGGATCCAAGGCAGAATGGCATGGGAGACAGGCAGAAGGCTGTAAGGTAAGTCAGGGAGGCAAGCAAGGGGGTAGACAAGCATCTTTCTGTCCCTTATATTTTATCCAGACTATCTGTTCTTGGGGTGGGTAGCACTCCCACCCTTAATCCCAGCACCCTTAATCCTAGTATCACATCCTTGATCCCAGCAGAACTATGCCAAACCAATCAGTGGACTAATTTAGAAATCACACACTCCAGATCACATGAGGCTTTGGGGGGACATCTAGACACAGACCATAACAATTAATATGTCTTCCTTTTAGAAATAAGAACAGCAGATGCAATGGATTTTTTTCCCACTAAACTAGCTCAAGTCTTCTCTACTCTAAAATAAAAAGGGAGGGGGGTACCTTCCTTACCTCTGAAGCTATTTCATTCCTTCTCTCCTTTGCTGCAAGAACCACCCCCCAAATTGGCCTTCAACTTGTGATCCTCCTGCCTCAACCTCTGATGAGTTGAGATTACAGGCATGTACTACCACAGCAGGCATTACCAGACCTCTCACTTCACTCAAAGACCACACAGCAATAGAGATGTGTACATTGTTACCCTTCCAATCTACTTACAGACCACTGTAATCTGGCTTCTGATTTTACCACTCAACCACAGTCTCTCACTCCCCAGCCAGCATTACTTAGTTTTACATCAGCTTCAGCCTTCCACATTTGTGGAACTCCAAGCTATGTCTTTTGGTTGACTTCCTTTACCCTCTTTATTCTCTGCTCCAGATTCTTTTCTATAATTCATTTCATCCACAATCAGTGCTGCCGAAATCACTGCTAAACAAAAGAATCCCTTGGGCCTCCAAGCTTAGTTCTTCCACCAGGACCCAAACTCACCATGGTTCATACTTTCTTGTGATTTTGTGTCCCCTGGTCAGCATTTACTCCCAATCCCTTCTCTGATGGCACCATTGAAAATGACTGGTATGATTTTTAAAAAACTGTGAATGTTTAAAAGTTTTTATTACAGTAAAAGACACACTGTCATTAATCCCCTTCAAAATACTCCCCTTCACTTTGAACACACTTATTCCATTATTCCTGCCACTTTCTGAAGTAATCTCAAGTCCTCTTTTGTGTCTTTAAGTGAGCTGTCATGGCTGCCTTGATGTCCTAAATTGATTCAAAACATTTGCTTTTCATGGTCATTTTGACTTTGGGGAAGTTGCACAGTGCCAGGTCCAGTAAGTAAGGTGGTTGAGGACACATCGTAATGTTTTTATGTGATAGAAATTGCCATAAGTATTTGAGCAATATGGTGTGATCAAAATATACAGTGGGTGCTGGGTGTCTGGCACACACCTGTAATCCCAGCACTCTGGAGGCTGAGGCAGGAGGCTCGACAATTTGAGACCAGCCTGAGTTCAAGGCCAGCCTGAACTGCATAGTGAGACCCTATGTCAAACAAACAAACAAAATGTATAATAAATGCTTAAATTAAAAAATGTATTACAGTAAAAGACACAATGCCATTAATTTCCCTCAAAAAATTGCCCTTGCTTTGGACACATTTATTCCATTGTTCTTGGCAATGTTTCTTTTACTGTAATTTTTTTTGTAATGTAAACATTTGCCGTGTTTTTCCAATCACCCCTTGTAGTATATGCTATCTGGTCTGGCCACTTGTTCTTTGGTTATGTCTATCCATCCATTTCACTAGCAGGTGAGCTCATCTGGAGCAAGCAGTCCACCTTGATGCCTTGTCTACCACTGCAAATCTGGAAAACACAAGCTACTTTAAAGAAAAACAAAGTACCATTTCATAAAATGAAGATAATTTTTCTCACCCTCATATAGCACTCTTACTGTCTATTTTGTTTTCACACAGAAAGCCTTCAGAGTTGAGAAGAACTTGTTCTCTAATGAGTGAAAATACTCTTAAATGCATTTGGGAATGCCGATTACTTCCAAAGTACAGGGGAAATAAAAGCCCCATTAACAGCAATTTTTGGATATTCTTGCTCTAAGAGGGATAGATAACTGAATTTTAAGTTACTTTTCAGGGTCTTCTTCAACTTAACTTTTAGTTGCAAACTTTTAAATGAAAAGAAAGTCACACATTTTGTGTATAATTATGTGTATTGTCTATTCATTCATAAATGGCCAAGCATGAGGCAGGAACTAGGAAAGATTTTACAGAACTGTACCAGTTGCTCATACTCGGAGAAATGCTTGGATCATGGGGGTGCTACGTCAGTGGATTCGCCCACAAAGCGGGCTGAGACCTCTCTGACACTGCGAGCCAAATAAACCATTTCCGCATTTAAACTGTGTGTATCAGGTGTCTTGTCCCAAGAGTGGGAAAGCTGACAAATGCAAAATGAACTTCGGGGCCTCTTTTTCATATTAAAAAAATAAAAGAAAGCAAAGGAATTTAGAATTGAGCTTTCTTGGTACTTATGTATACATCTTGATCAACTAACAGGTAAAAGATGAGCAGCAATAAGAAAGTAGGGAATTTAAAAAACAAACATAGATAGGATGGCTGCTTTAAAATAATCAGGAATTGGTAATCTATCCACAGACAAATTATTCATACCTGAAAGCCAAATAAAACCAGTCGTCCGGTGTTCCTAGAGACCTTCATTTCGCCTCCCAAATGGAATATGGTCAACACAACTGCCTCACTTCTTGACATCTTGAAGTTAAATTATTGGAGCCGTTTCGCACAGTACAGCTACTTACATAAAGCAGCATGAAGTGGGAGGATTTCAAAGCAATATTATTTTTATAATGAGGCAGCCTAGACCCTCAAATTTAACTGTATACACTTCTTCAATGCCTCTCTAAACAAATAATTTCTCAGCACTTTCCTTTGACATCGATTTTTTTTAACTCGAAGAGGTTATTAGGGCTCATAAAATTTTCAAAATATCTTTTCTCCTCCAGCTACCTTTCAGTTATTTTACACTGTATTAGCTCTTCTAAAGGTTGTTTAAAGTACAGTATAAAGTGCTGACTTTAAAAGTAAACCCCTAACGATTTTCTTCATCTATGCACTCGACCAGTGCTGACAGGAAGCCTACTGTCCTCTAACAGCTGGGTCCTGCGCATTAAGTCAGGGAGGCCACAGGTCTTAATAAAATGATGTCGGGAGGAAGGAGAAGCAGGAGACAGAGGAATTATGGGTGGTAACAGTGACTCACAGGACTTTCAACAGCACTGGGACTCAGGAGGAGAGACTGAGATCATCCCAAGAAGCACAGGGGCTAGACTCTGAACCCAGCTAAGCAAAGAGCGATTGAATGACAGAAATGGGAGAAGCTCACAGTGTGCTGGGTTTACAGGCAAGCACCGCCACGACTCCAAAGTTCCCTTGCATATTCTTAGAACAATCCCGCCTCATTATTGAACGTAAACAATGGTGGGTCTTTATTATTTTCAGTCAAAAGTATACTGCTGGGCTTGGGGAGTTAGCCCCCAATAAAGTATACTGCTAAAGAAAATACAAAATTTTGTGAGAAACTGCTTCTTGTAAGTGAGCACTTAGCAACAGCAAGTCATTTTAACAGGGAAATAATGTAATCTCGACAGCATCATCTGTCTAGGCAGGTCATTAGATTATTTCTTTTAAAATATTATTTTAAAAATTGAAGTACTTTCACCTACCTGATTGGCAGGCACTATATTCACTGTAGCATCCCAATTAAAGTGCTTTGAAAAAATAAAACGCTTCTCGTATGCAATCTAAACTGCTTCAAATTCTTGAAAAGGAATGGTGAGATAGATACTCCTTGCTCCCCCCACAAACATACAAATTAACTATCTCTCATCAACTTTATGTCTTTAATAGTTGAATACCTCAATGTCTCTAAAATAAGCTATCATTTGATATATATGAGTTAACGTTAATTGTGGCAAATTCCTATAAAAAGTATATAAATGATGTGTCGCTTCAGTGAGGGATTTTGTTTCTGTTTGAAGTATACATGTTTTAAACCAAAGGAGGTCTTTTTCTTGCTATTAGAAGCTAACAGATTTTTGATAAGTTGGTCTTAAGGACTGCTACATTTTGGGAAAGCACTTCCTGTACAGATTTGTGCTGCCACCTCATTCCAGATGACTTCTAAACAACCTAGGGTCACAGTGGCCTTTCTTTAATTAGTATCTCACTGCTGGAGGGAAGAGAGCATGTCCAGAGGAAAAGAATGCAAAAGACAGTATAAACAAAGGTCTTCAAGGAGGCTTAGTGGTTTGGTCAAGGAATGAAAAAAGAGTCTGGGTTCTTTGTTGCCAAAGTAGGGCCAAAAATGGTTCTGATTCCTGCAAATTGAGAAGGCTGGAATTTTTATTTATGTTTGTTAATTCTGCCTTAATGTATCAGACTTTATCTCTATTCCCATCTGATAACCTAGGACTGAAATTTATGCATTCCTTGTTTAGAGCACAAAAAATGTTCAGTAAAGGCAACAGATTCAATCAAAACTTTCCTATCTAAGGCAGGAGGGCTCAGCAATATCCACATCATAGTAATGCAACATTTTCCTTCTTCAAAATAAAGAAGTAAAATTCTTAGGGGAGTGAAAATTGATAACGCCTATTGGAAAGATATTTTTTTAAACCGTATTAAATACCTAAAACTGTCCTCTATTTATACAAAATCAACTAATCTCATGAAGCCAGGTAAAAAAGTGTATTTAATTTAGGCTCAGTGAATGAATGAATAAAACTGAATGAAAAAATGCCCAAGAATCAAGGATGACACAACTATTTTAAAATTCTAAAAAGCCTAAATACATAAACATGTATGCATATCTAGCTATACAATTATGTGTACAAAGATAGATATAAACTCCATACACATAATTTCACAAGGAATTGAATTTAAAAATATCAAAGAATAAAACTTTAAAACAATAATACAGTTATATGTATGAAAAAGTAATCATTTAGTATATTAAATCTTCAGTTAAAAATACTGACACTGATTAGTGGTTTCTGTTGGGTACTATGTACAAGAAGCCATCTTATCAGGGTGCCTGTGTCCAGTTTCATGATCACATAATACACTCTCCCTACAGGATCATGTTCCAGACAAGTTTGAATGTTAACTTGAATTTTATTCTCTTCAGGAAGTAACTTTTAGTCAAGATTGAATACAGCTGTTAGCACAGACCACTGTTCCAAAAACGTTTCTATGAGAACTGGATGAAAACACCATTTTACAAAATGCAAATTCCTTTTCATTATTTTAAATCTGTGCAACTAAAGCTGGAAAGGAATTTCTGTTCTCTGTTAGTTAAATTAGACTTTTATAAATATTCAAGAGAAAACATGCAGAGTGGTTATGAGATGTCTGTAAGACTTTCCATATGCTTTTGCGCACTATGTATTTTAATAATCACATTACCAGTTTGTTTATAACAAATATAGGGCCTCGTTTTTTGTTTCAAAAATTGAAGTTATAGTTGCACTCAATTTTTTCTTAAATTTCGCTCTCTAGTACAACTGGGTTTTCTCTCTTCGTATTCACAGCAATGTAGCCTGGCAAATAATGCAGGGCGGTCTCAACAGAGGAAATGCTGCCAGCTAAAAACCCCGGATGTAATTGAGACCACAAGAGACACATACTCAGTTATAAATGCTGAACTAAAAAGGAGTATTGGAAAAAACGAAGTATAATTTTTGATTGGCTGTCTTGATTGTTCTAGTAAAATTTAACTAGTTCATCATTTACTCCCAATGAAAACAACATCTCTGGGAATTATTTGGATAATCTCAGGTTCCACTTTCTGGAGATTTAATAGAAAAAAAATAAACTATGGATTTTTCCCTTCCCTGGTCATTTTCCTACTTTGGTGGGCAAGAGAACAGAGGAATACGAGTGTCAATCTGCCAGATGATACAGGATAAGTAAGCTGGATCAGCTTCCGAAAATAGTTGGGAAAGCAGAATTTTGTTAAGAATATCTTTTCTAATAGCATTACAGAAAAATCCTTTCAAAAAAGACCAGAATAAATCTGTCTATGAATGGACAGGTAACAGAGCAAATTAATGAACATTCTTAACTGTCTTAGGCAGTGTGGTGGGGATAGGAAAAGTTAGTTTACCAAGTCTGTAATAGCTGCTTCCTTTTTCCTTTGGCGTTGTGCTTCCTTTTGTGTGGAATGATGATGATAGTTATGATGAATATTGTTTCCCCAATGCTACGAAAATCCAAATTTGAACTTTTGACAGGAAAGCATAAGACCTTGGCACTGCTATTTATTTTATTTCTTTATTATTTTCTTAGTTTGGCTATTGGTGCTTCTGAGTTTCATGTTTGACTTGCTACCTGTTGCTCTCTACCCAAAGACTTTTGCAATCAAATATAGTCATCTACTTAAAAAGTAATTCTTCAGATAAAAAATTGAAATTCAGCTTGCTCTTTAATCAGAGATCAGAAAATTTTAATTGTCAGAACATAATGTTTTAGCCAGGAATGATGGCACATGTCTGTAATCCCAGCACGCTACAGGCTAAATTAGGAGGCTCATGAGTTTAAGGCCAGGCTGGGCTACATAGTGAGACTCTGTCTCAAAACAAAAACAAAACACACACACACACACACACACACACACACACACACAAGACCAAAAAAAAGGCACATAATAATTTTTATTTAAGATGTTGACTAACGGGAATAGTCAGCAGTTTTATAGTTTTAAAAGTTAGCAAGAACCTCCTTTCTTTTGCATGTAATATGATCAATGCTTTTTTAGGAAATGACCATTTCTCACAAGGTGGGAAAGAATCATCCATAAGTCACATAGAAGAAGGTGGGTACTGAGATAAGAACCAGTCATTTTTGAAGCTGTGTTTTGTTATGTGTAAGTCAGCCATCTTACTAATGATTCACGCAAGTTCTTTTAAAAACAAGTTTTAAAAATCTTTTGCCACTAGAGGGAGTTCAAAATTTCCTTTGTGTCAATATGCATTTAAGTGAATTTTATGTCTGAAACAACAAAAAGTATGATTATAGTATACTTCTTTTTTATTAATAAGAGTAAGTCAAGAATTAGGTTTTTAGGGAAAAAACTAAAGTAACCCCTTCAACTAGAATAACTGCATATATGACAGTTACTATGTGCAGCACATTTATATTAAAATTAATTGGGGCTGGGGATTTAGCTCAGTGGTAGAATGCTTGCCTAGCAAGCACAACCCTGAGTTTGATTCCGAGCACCCCCCAAAAAAAAATTAATTGAAAATTTTTAATCTCTTGGAAGCACAGTAGACTGAATGATTCCAATTGTTTATTCATTTGGAATGGACTATTTTAATCTTTTAAACTTTGCTTACTAATAATTATGGCAGGATGTTTCACAGGTAGCGGCCACAATCCCTCTACTCTGCTTCTGCTTTCCCAATGTGACTCAAACCTCCTACATCACAGCTGGAGCCTCTTCTACCCTGCCCGGAGGATGGGATGGCCTTGTGACTAGACCAGAAGAACACAGCCCTGTCACTTAGTGACTTGCAGCTCTGAGCCGAAAGATGCTTTCAGCCAAACGCCAGTGAGTCTACTGTCCAGTGAGTCCATAAGGAGAGAAAATGGTGTGTAAAATGAGAAGGCAAGTAGAGGAGAAGACAGGTCCTTCAGCGCACAGACACACAACTGTGAGATATGTGCGCGAGGCCACCTTGGACATTCTGTCCCCAAGTGAACTCCCCATGCAGCTGCTTGAGTGGCCCAGCCAAAGTCATGGAGCAGAAGAGCTACTCCACTGATCCCAGCCAGTGGAGGGAATTGTCAAAGTTTATTGTTTAAAGTTTGAGATGGTTTGTTATTCAGTAACAGACAGTGAGACAATAATACTAGGAAATGCATTTGTATGATGTTCCATATTTTTAAACAGCATACCTTTGCCAAACCAGAAAAAACTAGGTCAAGGTTAAATATTCCACCCAAGACCTGAGAATGCTTAAAAATAAACACAAAAGGCATTGGGGATGTAGCCCAAGTGGTAGAGTACTTGCCTAGTAAGCACAAGGCCCTGAGTTTGAGCACCAGCACCCTAAAAAATAAATAAATAAACACAAGGTTTACATTTGAAAGAGATATGTTTTTTATAAGTAAATACTGTATCTCTAATTATCTATTTTTTATCTATTATACTAGTGATTATCAATCATGTATTGACTAAAACCTACTCTATTTAGTGATTTTTTTTTTCAGTTAAACTTGGCTATTCAAAAGGACTATATTCATTTCTACTGGTTCCATGGATTTAAAAAGCAAAAATAACCTTTCTGGACCTGTGCCTTTTTATTTACGTATATTTCTTGTTTTGTATTGATGTTTAAAAAATGTCGGTGTCAAAGTTCTATGCACAAAGCATTGACATCTTAAAGGAGGAGCATAAAGTGGATTTTTAGATTTGAAATGACCTATAATAATTCTTTCCTTACATGTTTCCACTGTATTGCACGTTATACAATTTCTCTAATCTGTCTGAGTTTGGGTTCCACAAAATAATGATTAGGCACGCATACAGGACATTTACATTTTAATTCCCCTCCTTTTCCCTCCTCCAGGGTTACCTGTGAGATTGTACATGGCTGATACGTACATACAGCTCCCCCAAGAGAAAGACATTGGGATTTTTCCATTGTTAGCTAAGTGTGAGGCGAGCTAAGTGTTCTTGGGGTAGGAGCTGCCTACAGCTGAAGAAATGGTCTCAGAATTCAAGAATGGCCTTGTTTACCTACTCAACAGTCTGATAATAAATTCGAGGAAGTTAATTGGTAGAAATCAGGTTTTTGGAATATACTATGTGGTCCACATCTGAGACAAAGCAAAATTCAAGTTTTAAAAGGATCTCACTATCTTTTGGTAGAAAGGTTCTGAAGATTTGCTACTTCTTCCTTTTCCACAACAGTTACAATACAAATGAGAACAAAGAGCGCACATGTAAGTCACAGAAGCTGCAAGCCAGGAATCAATGCACCAGGAAGACCTCGGGGGAAATGCAGATTAAGCATCTTCTACTTCACACCTTTCAATGGCCGCTTCTTGATCTTAAATTTAAGAACCAAATCCTCAAAATGGCCCACAAATCCCTGCAAGATCTGACTGCCACTTATGTTTCTAGCAACCCATCTTGCACCATTTTCTTCCTTAGCCACTGAGGTCCTGGTGTTCTGGTCTTTCAGCTCCTCACACTTGCAAGGCAACCAATCCGGCCATATGCTCCATACATGCTGTTGCTCTGCGTGGAATGCTCTTCCTTTACCTCTTTGCCTTGTTAACTCCCACTTGCCTTCAAGTCTCAGCTTCAACTACTTCCACTAGAAAATTTTCCCTCCATTCCCTAGATAAGGCTAGGGCTTCCTATGATATAATATCTTCTTCAGGGATTCATCAAGCTGCAATTTAAATTATTATTTAAGGTCTGTCCTCACTGTTTTATTAGAAAAGCTCCTTGAAAGAAGAAGTTCTATTTATTTTGCTCATTGTTTTATCACTAGTGTCTCATACCATATAGAGTAGGTAATGCTATTTTTTGAGTATGAGTCTATTTTAAGGAATTAAAATTAAATATATGTATGTATATATGTATATACACTTTTGAAGATACAAAGAAAGATCTGACCAATTCCATAAGAAAGAGATGTGTACAAAATGGGGCCCTGATCAGTGAGTGATATGACGGAGGTCTAACTGATGTACTGTGAGAAAACCAGGGAGAAAGAGAGTGAGTGCAAGGGGGGACTACAGAAAGCTTGGAGGCGGTGTCTGAAGGTACCTGCAAGAATGGACAAGATTTACAAATACATCTTCTAGAGGCCTCGAAACAGTAAAATTCACACATATTTGTCACCCTCGCCAACACTTTTCTATTCTTCACTTCCTTTTTTCATCTAGTGTCCAAAAAATGCCTCCCAGACTGTAGGAAAAGAAGTTAATTATGCTCTAACAGGGCACTGGCGATGCATTCCTCAAAGAAGCGGCATTTTAAGGATGAACAGTGAGACCTACTGTGTACAGACAGACTTAATCCCTTAGAGCAACAACTCCTTGGCATCTGTGCAGGAACTCAGATTAGGAAATGCAAACCTACTCTGTTCAAGTAAAGTCCTTGGCTAATTCCAGATAGAAGGAATGTGAAATGTTGGGGAGTGGGGGGAGCGAATACAGGCTGTGCAGGCAGCCTGGTGGCACTGTGTCAGAGGAGGCAGAGCTCTGAGAAAGGCTAGACTTGCCCTGGCACTGTAGGAAATCCTTGTACACCTTGGTGTGTTATGCTACAGTGTTTAGGAAACACTGGTGACAAGCAATTTGTTTAATGGTTTGGCATGCTGTACAGATAAATAAAGTAGCCTGTCCAACTACAGAAACAAAGCAGAGTTAGAGCTGGGAAATCGTCCTAGGGGCCCAGTCCTCCAGCAATTCTCATTATGTAGGATCCAAGAAGATGAGCTCTTCTGAGGATCCTGGAGTCTAGCTAACCGGCTGATCTCCTAGGTAAGCAGCTCATCTCACTGCTTTGATAAGTCTGGAAAATATACTTAAAACAAGTCTACTCACAGGATTGAAGTTTTCAGCAACAAAACTTCATTTTCAGCTTCACAATTAAAATTCCTGAAACTTGGTCCAAGTAACAAACATTAAGTGCCACTGAGGTATAATTTGGTTTCCTGGCTTTGCATAAATCAGGCCAATGTTAAAGTGCAAAGGAGGCTTCCATTCTGGAAGGCACATTTGGTAAACCTCATTGCTTACAAAAATTATTTGATTCTGAGCTGAAGAAATGTGGCTTGGCTTTGGACACTGTTCTTTTCCATACCAGGTCTTCATGGTGTTATCTTAAAGCCTTTCAGCAACTATTCATCATAGAGTGAATTTTAATTTCTGATCTATCAACATGAAGCACTATAATTTAAAAGCAGTTTGAAATATCTAGGAGCATGTTTGTGCAACCAAAATGTGCTTCTTAAGTGCAGCATTGTGCAATCCTCGTTTACTTTGGGTTAGGTGATAAGGACTCAGCTCCTAATCATTTTAATCTTGCATTTTTATGACCCTTTTATTTAAAGTCAATATTTTAATTGGCATATATCAAGATCTGAATAGATCTTGGATCAGAAATTTTGTTTAAACTGAGAAAACGCTACATGTAACTTCAAATGACTTTGAGGTCAGTATAGTAGCCTAACTTATGCTTGTACTAAAGGAGTTTGTCATAAACAGAAATCTTAGAACCAACGAAACAATACTCAATAGGAAAAGTAAAGTCACAAGTTTATGAGTTTTAGCTACTACATTCTTCTAGTCCATTTAAGAACAAATAAAAACCTTAAAACCATCACTTTGGGCATTATATATGAATTAAATTTTTAAATCTAACAGACAGATTAATTCCATTTAAATACCCACTATTTCATCAGCTTAACTGAAAAAAACAGAAGTGAATCCGAGTCACCTTTTTCTCCAGTGTTGACCCAAGACGGACAAGTGTGAAAGAGTCTTCAGGAGAGACGGCAAAAAGGGCAGCAACAGCTGGGTTGCAACTGAGTTAGAAAATTGCAATAGTGCTATCCATTACAGTTTTCTGTAATGATGAACATATTCTACGTCTGCACTGTCCCGTACGGTGGCCACCGGCCACATGCAGCTTATCAACCTTTGCTATACGGTTAACATGACTGGGAACCGAATTTTTAATTCAACTAATTTAAAAGTAAATAGTCCTAAATAGCTTAAAGCTATTGGATTAGACAGCACGAGCATGTAATTAACTGAATCTCTGAAAAATAAAGAAGCAAACTACTGTATACGTTCAGTTAAATATCCCAATTACTTTATGGGCCAGCAGGGGTCCACGATTATTTTTATCTGATGATTATCTAACGATCTTTTAAAATCTGTATTAAGTCAGTCATAAAAGGGAGCTCTGACTACAAATAATAAAAGTACTGTCAAGAAAGGCAAGAAATGGTGAGAACGCCATTACCCAGAGGAGGAAGCCGATCCCGAGTCCTGGGGTCGCTGTTCTGCCAGCTTCTAGGGTTAGACATTTAGTGGGGGCTGGTACTTACGCTAAGGTAGTTCAGCCTGCCCCAGACTTTCTACAAAATCAGCAGGACCAAGCAGAATGAAAAGAAAGATTTTGCTAACTCTCTCTCAAAATGAGTGGGATTATTTTAAACTATCACTATTCCCTGACTAGACATCCTTCTGAACATACATTCTAATGAGACTGTGAACCCTTTGGAGTGGAGATTATCTGTCTGTCTGTCTATCTACCTACCTACCTAAATAACTGGATTCTTTCTCACTTTTTTTTGGTCTCCCAACACTTTTTGTAATCACCTAGTTATTATACCTTATGTATAGTCCTGATTATCTTCATTCATTTAAACTTCACCCACACTGAGAGAGGTGGAGAAAAACATTATTCTCTCATTACAGATTTTTTAAAAAAGACTTGAAGCTAAGAAGCTTGCCAAAGGTGAACAGAACACTGATCTTCTGATTTTTATTCCATGACTTTCTTCAGAGTACTTAATATATAACAGTCATACAACATATTTTATTGTATAATACTTGGATGCAATAAGAACAGTAGATTTTTATATTCACCAAGGCTTAGAAGTACTCTTTATATTGAGGGTAGGAATTTTCACATTAGAATCCAGCCTTACTTTTTCTGCCAAGAAAAAGGCATTTATTTATAAGATCAAGTTCGGTTATAAGAAAATGAACCTATACTATTCCCCCAGGAAGCAGGAAGAAAAGCAATACGAATTATGAATGTGGTCAGCTGAAATAGAATAATGCAAAATCTAGAATTATTTTCAAGTCTAGACTAAATGACTTTTCTTTGTCCAAATTTGCAAAATATTAAGAATGCACTCATCATACTATCCCAGAGATTTAGTTACAGTACATAAATCAATGTTCCATCAGATAGACAAGTTATTACTTGACAAGCATGGATAATTTTGAATAGGCTGTGCATAAGAATTTGATCAATATTATGGATTCACAAAATTGTCTCCATGGGTCAATCCACCAAGGATGGTATCATAACTTTTTTTTTTCCACCTGGGGATCGAATCCAGTGGCTCATGCATGCTAGGCAAACGCTCTACCACAGAACTTCATTCCTATCCCTTTTTACTTTTTATCTTGAGAAAAGGCTGCTAATTGCCCAGGCTGCCCTTGAACTTCCATCCTCCTGCATCAGCTTCCTGAGTAGCTAAAATTATAGTCATGCACCACTGTGTTGGCTCTCATTATTTTCACAGTAGCAGTCCACCTGACTGGAACAAGTTAACTAGCTGGTACTTTTAAAAAATGGTCCCTTCCAACTTCAGTAATGAGTAAATAACTGTAACAGATAATCACCAAACAGCCACCATCAGTTCCCTCCCTTCCATCACTCATGTGCCCCTGCATCCATGAGAAGGTGGAATCTAAATGGTTTCAGCTTGAATTTGCGCTGGCACAAAGACTCACTTTGACAAATAAAAAAGTATGTGATATGTGCCTGGCAGCTTTCACCTTTCCTCTTGGAAGCTAGCCATCAGGAAAGAAGTCAAACTATCTTGAGACCACTATCTTACCTGGTGAGAGACGCCAAACTACGAGTGTAGAGAAAGAAAGGCTAACAGCAAAGCAAGGCCTAGTGGCTAGAAAACCCTTAACCTTCAAAACCTTCCAGTCCATTCAACCTGCCAGATAACTGCAGCCCATTGACCCCGTCCAGCTGACAACATGTGGAACCACCAAACTGTCCAAATTCCTGAGCCATTGAATCATGAGAAATAATGAATTATTACTGTTTTAAACCACAAAGTTTTGGATTGATTTACTATGTTACCAACATTTCCATACTTGGTTACTCAACTTCCTACTTATATGTTTTACTCTGAATTAAGAAGTAATTTGGACAGTTCAGTTGTCCATTTTCACTGAAGTTTAAATGTATCTGAACGCAGATATTTCTGAGAGTACTGCTCAGCCCAGCCCTAAACAGAAAGCTCATTTTGGAAATTTTCTGCTACACTGGTCTTATTGCTACCACCTAAAAGTAAAGTAAAGTAAAACAAAATAAAATAAAAGCTAACAGAGTAATCAGTTCCTGGCAAAGCACAGCATACATTTTTATATATGTTTTTATGTTCAGAACAAATGTGTTTAGCAGAAGAATCCTCAGCTAAAGCCTTTCAACTGGAAATTGAACAGTGATGAAGAAAAATAAACAGATAAACCTATAAAACTGAAATCAAATAGTCAAGCTGTCTACCTCTGGAATACATCCTAAAATTTCACCCTTGCCCCACTTGGCATGTTCCCTTTTCTGTTTGCTGTACTATGAATACGTACTATATTTAATTTGATAAAAGAATAACTTTAAATTATTATACAATATAAACAGATAAATAGTAAGTTTGCACATTAATCATGTTTGCTCTGGAGGAGATTATTTTGTTTCTCCTACAATGAAATTATTCAGGGAAAATATCCTTAATAGACAAAATAAGCCCGAATGTTATTTTTAAAAAGAGGGGGAAAGAAATAGCTAGAGAAGTCTATGATGATAAAAGGAGATACTTCTTAAGGTAAATTTTGCTTTAGTGCTCCAAATATATTTTGATTAAACTCTGAAAGAGTGATGCTAAAAGAAAAAAAAAACATAAAAACAAAATAGTAAATTGACAAATAGTAGACTAAAGGCCACCATCCCAGAACTTCATGGTTGCCCTTTGACACACCTAGCTTCTCTCCACCACTGACAGCTTCATTTTTTAACTCAGTTTGTGGCTCTCATCTGAGCCCTTCTAAAGGTATTCCGAGAAAAGAATAAGTACAGAGCATAGACTGTTCTCATTTCTCTTGCAGTCTCTCCCAGTTTAGCACAATTATCAGGAATGGTATATAATCCATAAGAAAGTGATACATAATTCATAGACCGAAGTAGACCTAACATCTTACTCAATGCGAAAAAATTGCCAGTTCTGTCAGAAATGCCAACACTCCAATCAAGTACTCACTACACAGAATCTTTGTCTTCCCATCAGAAAGTGCAAGTATAACAGATGTTGACATATGACCAATTTTGTGGCTGACGAATGAATCTTGAAATGTCTACAATAATACTGTCTTAGTCACTTTCCTCCTTGCTGGGACACAATACCAGATAGCCACAGTTTATGGGAGGAAAGGTTTATCTTGGCTCACAGTTTAAGAAGTTTCAGTTCATGGTTGGCACAAACCATGAACATGGTTCAAATGCAGTAATGGCATGGTGGAAGAGCCTGCCATGGAGGAGAACTGTTCTCACTATGGCAGGAAGACTCAGAGAGAAGGGAGGAGCTGAGGAGGATATATGCCCTTCCAAGTCATGCCCTCAGTGACCCACCTCTAACTAGACCCACTGCCTAACGGCAAGTCAGTTATAGCTCCCCCATGATCCAACCACCTTCAAAAAGCCCTGCCTCTGAAAGCTTAGGGTCATTCTTGACTAAAACCATAACAGATATGAACAGGTAACACATGAGTACAACTTACTTCCTGACCAACTTTGGAAGGATGTGATGGAAACAGACTCAAGATTTTTGCACCTTTAGAATGTATGACACAAGAAGTGTTTAAATCATGAGGGCTACAGGTAAAAAAGAATGGTCCCTCTCACATGTAATACAAATAGCTGTCATTCTAATAAAATCAAAGGCACTGATTTTTAAGGGACTCAACTAATACATGGCAGTTCTCCTAAAATGGAGTTCTAATTATAGCCATATTAGATACTTCCCCATTTAACGAATTAGGGACATAACAAGCAAAATTCTCTAAAAGAGTTTCCAAGAGGCTGACTTCAAAAATGCAGTAGAATTAACCTGTTCATGCCACTCTGAGTCCCGTGATCAGGTGTATTAGCTGAGGGTTTATTTATTTATTTTTTTGACAGACAATAAAAAATGCCTTAGAGTCCTGCTGTTCCTACCATCACTGGACAGGAAGAATTCACTTTGATGGTGATACCCTCTCTGACTTCTCGTCAAGGCCTTTTTGCCTTTCAGCAGCACTAAAAGCATTCAGAAGTCACGGATGCTTTTTGAGATCATTATAAGAGACTCCAGGGGGAACCAAGCTATATAAAGCCCATTGTTTATGCAGATGAAAGGCAATCTTTGGAGGATCAATGCTTCCCATTAAATGTGAAAATAAAGGCATTCTTCTTTGTCAAGAAGCCTCACTATATGCACTCCGCCTCTTGCGTGAAGCAGGATCTGGCATTCCCGGTCTCAGCAAAACAGAGTCCAAGGAACGATTCTGACACCTAAAACTAATCCAGTGTCCCTGACCTCAGGATGCGTCTGCTTCAATTCTACCTTCTGCACATATGCACTAACTGATTTTTTTTCGGTCAGTCACTCACAACAAGAGGAACACCCAGAACATTCCAAGAAAGGTTACCATATAATACCTTCTCCTCTGGGTGGATCATGAGAGTCGCCATCTTTATGGCTAACAACAGCTGCCCCCACCTTTACCCCCCAATCTCCTCACCAAAATCTATTCACTTTAAAAGGGCCATTCCAGGGGCTGGGAATTTAGCTCAGTGATTAGAGTGCTTGCCTTGTAAGCACAAGGGCCTGAGTTCGATCCCCAGCACCACACACACACAAAAAAAAAAAAAAAAAAAAAGGGCCATTCCAAAGATGTCCCCAGGCCTGCTGGTACTGAAGCTGTAGTGTCCACTTACTTTGTGGGTTGTTGATTCTAATCTCCCTTTCTAAGGGTTTTTTTGACGAGTTCTCATAGCACAGACATTAGTGTGTATTACAGGGAGTCATCTTCCCAGAAATTCCATTAGAACATCTCTTGACATCCTCTAGGTTCCTACCTTGGCTTATTCATCAGCCTACAACTGTTTCAGTAGGGAAAGTAGATTGCTTTAAATTTTTTTTTAAGATTTCACTCAGCATGATTTTTGATATTTATCAGTGTTACTGCCATATTGGTAGTTTGTTCTTTATCGCTAAGTAGTACTCCATTATGACAGCAGTTGTTTATCCATTCTCTTGTTAGTGGACACCTAGATTATTTACAGTTTTTAAACTTTAAGAACAAGACTGCAATAAACAGATTTATGTAAGTCTCTTTTGTGAGCATATGTATTTATTTCTTGTTGGTAAATCTCTAAAAGTGGAGTTCTGGGTCATACTTGGCAAATATAGTATATTTAACTTTATTAAAAAAAAAAGGACTATTGAACAGATCCTCAGTGGTTAGAAGAATTTACACTCCCACAACATTGAGAGTTTCAGGAGTCTACTTTCTTCCCAACATTTGGCACTGACAGTCTTTTTTATTTTAGCTATTCTAGTGAATGTGACATGGCATCTCACTGTTGTTACAATCTGTAATTCCCTGATGTCTGATGAAGCCAGATACTTCTTTGTTCAGGTTACTACTGGCCATTTATATATGTCTTTTTGTGCAATGCCTATTCAAGTCTTTAAGTGGGTTATTTGTGTTTTATAGCAGGTTTGTAGAAATCCCTTACGTGGCTGGAATCTACATCCTTTGACAAATACAAGTGCTGTGAATGTTTTCTTAGTCTGTATGTGTTTGTCCATTTTCTTCAATGTGGTATATTTTGGCAAGCAAAAATGCTTGATTTTGATGATGATGAATTAATCATTTTTTGTAGTCTGTGATTTTTTTGTACCATGTGCAAGACATCTTTGCCTATCCTGAGGTCATAAAGACATTTTCTTATGTCTCCTAGAAGATGTGCAGTTCTGACTTTATTTTGGGTGTATAATCCCATCCAAATTAACTTTTTAGAATGGAAAGAGTATAAAGGTTCAATTTCTCTCCAGAATAACTGTATCTTAATAGTGCATTTCCCCTTAGCTTGGGAAGCAGTGGTCTCCCAGTACATTCAAACACCTAGCTTACATGTAAGTTGTAGGCATCCACACTATGCTGATTTTATTTTCTACTGCGTTCAATATTCTAACAGGAGCAGCTATCCTAAGAAGTATTACAAGGATAGATCATTTAAACTGCACATTCTAGAGCAGGTAGAAACTCTGAGTTACATAAATATTTCACTTTGATTTTTTTAAAAGCAGGAGCTTAGATATAAAAAAGACCCTTAGGTTTCTAATTTTAGTGAACATTTTGTACTTTAACTCACAAGTACAACTATTTAGAATGCAATGTTTGTAAGTATAAAATATCCATGATTGGCCCCAGTGCTCAAAGTGGAACAGGGAAGAAAGCAGTGGGCCCATCTCAGACAGCATGAACCTTCTGAGGTCAGGGAGAGGCAGGGAGAGGAGAAGCTAAGAGGACTTGCGGGGAGTTCCTTTTTGCTTTTCCTCCTTTTTAGAAAAACGTACACCCTCCTCTGCAAAAGAGAAATGACCTTGATTTATGCAGTAAAGGACATAACCGCTATTTAGAGGATCCTGGAAGGACTGGAGACTGACTGGTGGATGGTGTGTGATGTAAATCATGAAAAATAATTTATTATTAGAGAGTCAGTTAAAAGAGCTTTCTCCACCTTTTCGATCAATTTCAAATTCTATTCAATATTCAATTTAGATAGGTGTGGTGGGCCACACCTATAATACCAGCACTCTGGGAGGCTGAGCCAGGAGAACTACAAGATTGGGCCCAGCCTGGGCAATTTAGCAACTTAGCAAGATCTTGTCACAAAAGAAAAATGAAAAAGAAAAAAAAAAGAGCTGGGGATATAGCTCAGTGCGAAGATTTTGGATTTGATCCCCAAATAAAAGGAGGGGAAGGAAAGAATAGGGAAAAAAAAAAAGGAAAAGAAAAATGCAATGTAGGACACAGAATATTGGTCAATGAACTAGGTCACTGTCCTTCACCCGTGGAGCTCCTGGCAAGTTGCCAAGTGTTTCCTCCTTAACTTTCGAAGACACTAATTAAAGGTATCTTTAGTCCTAAACCTTCTATGTGAGAAGTCCAAAAATTATCTTATTTCTTATTATGAGTGAGCCACTTTGATTTCCACAGCAATAAGGTCTCCTACCATGTGTCGGTATTTGCCTCTAGAAGTAGAAAACTCCTTGTGTACACTGTGTGTGTGTGCACAGGCGAGGGTGCACACGTGCATGTGCCTGTACATGCATGTGTGTGTGTGTGTGTGTGTGTGTGTGTGTGTGTGCGTAAAAGGTGGGAAAATGGAAAAAATAGAGAAATTATCTTTCTGTTATGAGAAAACTTACTGTACCCTCACTATTTCTGAAGAATGTGCACAGTATCATCCTGAAATCCTCAGGTGAGGGACAGAGGGGATCCTGAGTGTGTCCGGCAAGCAGACATTCTCCACAGTGGCAGCAGCATAACCAGGCAACCACTAATGGGAACTATCTCTTTATAAGAATTATATACAATAAAATATATTATACTACTTTGTACAAAAGCATCTATTAATATTCAGGGGGAAGACAGACAACATGAAAGTAGAAGGGATACTAGAGAAGATGAAGGAAATGGTGGAAGGAGGGAGGAAAGGGAAAGGGAAAACAAAAATAGGGAAGATGATCAAAGTACAGCAATGCCTCAGTTCACTATTCAGTTTGCAAACAAAAGTGTTTGGTAAAATTTTGGTTCTATTCACGAACTCTGCATTGGGTGACAAACACGACCGTGGCCATCTTCCCTACACAAACACAAACACAGCCACCTTCCCCAAAATTGCAAAATAAAGTTCATAAACCATTGTGTATTATATACCTGCTCAAATATGCCAAAATGAAACTCATTGTTCTGTATAACCAATGTGTACTATAGTAATAAAATTTAAAAGTAGATTCAGTGAAATTTTTCAAGACATACTGTGAATCCCCAATGCCAATAATCATTTGATATGTAAACATGAAATATTTGGAGACCACAGATAGCACAAATGTCTCACCTAAAGATAAAACTATTGCATGAAATATTTAATAGCAATACCTAACATTTATTGCACAATTAATACACACCATGCACTGTTCTGAGTACTTTGCCTATGTTAAATAATTTATTTAATTTGAAAAGCTATGAAATAACTACTATCTTTACTTTAAGCTTACAAAAAACTGAAAAACAGAGAGTGTCAACATTAAGCCTGATATTTCAATTTGATCGGATTAAGAAATGCTTAGCAATGTGATAAAGCACACCTTGAGTGTATCTGGGTGGGTCATTAAGGTGTGATTTTAAGTACTCTCTATGGTTCTGAAGCCTTTCCCTCTGTAGCACTGTTACCCTGCTCTGCTTCCTGGCTGCCATGAAGTAAGCATCTTTTGTTCAATCATGCCTTTCCACCATGATGTCCCTGCCTTGGAGCCAGCTGACCAACAACCAAATTAAACCTCTCTTCCCATATTTTATAAGTGTTGGGTGTTGTGTTTTCACCAATGTGAAAGCTGGCTAATACAAAAAACTGGTATTGACAAAGTGGGGTAATTACTGTGACTATCTATACCTGATCATGTGCTTCAGAAGCCTTTGGAACTGGCTTGTGTGAGAAGTTTGAAAAGGTTGGACATATGAGCTAAAAAGCCTTAGAATGCTCTAAGAGGAGATTGGTGGGAGATTCTGGTGGGAGCACCGAAGACCAGAATCCTGATAATAATGCAGATATGCCAGGCTCATACGGATCCAGATGGGAATGAAGACTCTACTGGAAACTGTACTGGAGAGCATGCATGTTAAATTTTGTCGAAGAATTTGTCTACATTTTGCTCATGTCCTAAGATTTTATGGGTGACTGAGATTAAAGGATAAGGATTAATTGATCTAGTGGAGGAAATTTCAAGGCAGCCCAACATTTAGGCTATGGCATGGGAAATGCTGGTGGCTTTTGGCCAGATTTATAGTGAGAATCAGGAGCAAAAAGTAGAGCAGAAAAATTCAGAAATCTTAAATTGTGGCCCCCAAAAAGCCATGTATAGTTGAGGCCAAGGGAGGTAGGGTCACTGAAGAGATTAATGACTTTAAAAAGAGATTAGTGCCTTTTAAAGTGCCTTTAAAAAGTCCTAAACGAGGTATAGTGGGCATGTCTGTAATCTCAGGACTTGGGAGGGTGAGCCAGGAGGATCGCCACGAGTTCAAGGTCAGCCTGGGCAATATAGTGAGTTCAAGACCAGTTGGAACTACATAGCAAGACCCTGTCTCAAAACAAAACAAAACAAAAAAAAGAAACATAGCCCTTTGTACAGAAACAAGAAAAAAGATGCCTTCAGGGATTTCAGAAATCAGCAGCACCGCACCCACTACAGGCTCAGGGTTCAAAAATGTAAACCATTCATTTGAGAGGGAGTTCCTGAGACCCCCTGCTCAAGGAGACCCTCCTAGGGAATTGTTTCCTTGGAATTCATTTCAGCATGCTCAGCCATCCAGCTACTCAGATGCTGCTGCTGCCAAGGTCCAAGGGGGTCTGGCTACTGCTCCCGCTGACAGCAGAGCCTGGTGTTGTTCACATCATGTGGTTTTACCAGCATGACGAATGCAAGAGTTGTGGGGTCAGGGAGGTTTCCACCCAGATTCAAAGGTAGGCCTCAGAGGCCAGGTAAGCATCCCTAAGAGGTGGGGGTATGAATCTGTGGCTATGATGTCAAAGATGCAGGGGAGACTCCAGAAAGTCAGAGATACCAGGAACATGGAATGTCTGCAGGTGGGCTGCAACCATCAAGGCTACAGGGGTGGGAACACCCAAGCTCTCTGGAACTCATATCTCACCACCATGTGCCCCAGATGTCAGACACAGAGCTAGAGATTTAATGTTTACCCTGCTAGACTGTTGCAGTCTTGCCTTGGTGCTATTTGTTGTTAATCCCCTATCCCTTCCTTTTAAATAATGTGCACACTGTGCCATCATACCTTGACATTACATAACTTGCTTTTTATTTTTATAGAGGTTCACAGCTAAGAATCTGCCTTGAGTCTCAAAAGAGACTTGAACTTGGATTTTTGAAAGACTGCTAGAACTGCTGACACACTGAACAGGGATTATTTCATTGCCAGTTGTATGTGAGATGGTTGTATCGTGTTAGGTATAATTATTAACTCATTATTGTGTTTCTTTGGAGATTAAATACAGCTTAAGGAGATGTGTCTGGGTGACAAGAGATAGATTATGACTATTAATCCTGATATGTCAACTTGATTGTGTCAAGAAACACCTAGTAGATCAGTAAAGCACACTTTTGGGTGTGTCTGGGTAGGTCACGGAGGTATGACTCTGGGTACTACATATGGTTCTTGGACCTCTCTGGCACTGTCACCCTGCTCTGCTTCCAGGATGCCATAAACTAAGCATCTTTAGTTCTGCCACGTTCTTCTGCCAAGATGTGTTTGCCTTGGAGCCAGCCAACCATGGACTGAATTCCCTGGAACTGTGAGCCAAATTAAATGTCTCCCCACTTATGCTAAGGATAGTGGGCATTGTGTCTCAGCAATGAGAAAGCTGACTAATACAGTAAGTAACTTGCTCCAGGTTACACTCAAACTCAGGCAGTCTGATTCTGTAGCCTATTTCCTTATGCTATGGGCTAAATTGTGTCTTTCCAAAATTCATATTTTGAAGCCCTCAAGCCCAATATGATTATATTTGGAGCCAGGCAATACATAAGGTTAAATGAGGTCAAAGGGTGGTTAAATGAGGTCATATGGGATCCTAATCCTGTATTTCTCTCTCTCTCCCCTCTAGGCACACAGAAAGGAAATGCTCTGTGAGCAAGAAGGCTTGTCTGTAAGCTACAAAAAAGAGGCTTGCCAGAACCTGACCATGCTTGCATTCTGATCTTGAGCTGTCAGCCTCCAAAAGTGCGAGAAATACATTTCTATTGTTTTAAGCCACCTAATCTATAGCATTTAAGCCACCTAATCTTTTAGCATTTTGTTATGGCAGCTTGAGCAGACTAAAGCACCATGGAAATTATTCTTTACGGTAACTTTCAAAATCATAAGGAACATAAAATCTAATTTTTGTTTCACCCATAAGTTCTGCTTATACTAGTAAACTTGCCCCTTTTTATCCTTTCACAGGATACTAAAAGCAACTGAGAAACTGAAATCTTATTGGATTTTACCATTATAAATATTCATAGATTTTTAGAATATATACATCAATGCATACAGTTTAAGACACGTTTACTGCATTGATCTTTGCAAAAGAAACATAAAAGCTTCTGATCAATATAAATGTAAAAGTTTCTAGTTAGATTTTTAGCATAACTAGATTTTCTGGCAATGACTCTGAGACTAAACTAGAATAAGAAGGAAGACATTAAATGGTGGCTGTTATAGTGTTTCCCACTTATTAAAAATAATCACAAAGCATTACTAGTAATGCAGAATCTCCAGCATTTTGAGTCTGTGAAATGAATTATCGGTGTCTAAATGGTCCTTGTCAACTTTAACATCTATAAACATTTAAGTGGTATTGAGCAGATTCCATAATCTGATCTGCTTTTAACTGCGGAAATCGATGCAGTTATTAAGAAGCTATTTGAATAATTCATATTGTAAGAGAAGGCCTTCAGAGTAGCCAGAATGTGTTTGCATCTTAATGGTATTTTAAATAAAATGTGTCTTGCTACAATGTACCTTTAGTAAGCAAGGCCGATCCTCATCCATCAGTCCAGAGGTAGTGATGAAATTCTGACAGTTTCAGAGGACAAGTTGAGCTATCTGGCTTTGATAAATAAGGGAGTTAAAGGAAAGTTTCTTTTTCATTATCTCTGAGGAAGATAGTATCTGCCTTTTCATGTACCTACTGTCTTCTTGTTGGGATTTGACATTCTCTTGGAGCTACCTTTCAGTGATACCACTGCAAGGCCATTCTGTCATGTTCGCCAGAGTAAATCCATACTCCTCAGTCCCCCCAAAAAGTATGTATTAAATATAAAAATGGTTAACTCTGGTTAAGGTATTTGGGCAAACATAGTTTTCTTTCTTTGGATGCTTTCTGACCACATATATTTCCCTCACTGAAGTCAGGTGTAACAGCAGTTTTCCCAAAGTTTTCAGTTCAGACAAGTATCAAGGGCCCCAAAAGTTACCTAGTCCCTGCATCATCCAACACTTGAAGAACCTCCATGACAATCCCTCTGAGTTGTGAAACCAGTCTCTGTGAACTCTTCCTGTTCACAAAACTGGCTGGCATCTTCTCCAGGATAAAACAACTGCTCTTCAGGCAATTATGACAGAAAGTTCTTCCTTATGCTGAGCCCAAATCGCTGTACCTACCATTCTACCTATTTGTCTTAACTTGCCCTTTGAGGAGACTCTGTCGAGAAAAGCCCTTCTTCTACCTGGTTCTTTCTGAACCCTACCACTGAGTTACATCATTGCTTTAAGACTACCATTGTACTCTCCACACTCAGGTCTGCATGGTTCTCCTTTAGCCTGGGCCACATAACTTTTCATATTCTCGCCTTGACTCCCTGCAGTCCCACCCATCAATACTGTTGCACGCTGGTGTGGGTCTGGCCACACCAAAGCACCTGCTGTTGTAGGAAAGCCAAAGCCAAAGCTTTCTCCTTCTCCTACGATCCTCTCCACCAGAACACCCTTCCTCCTTTTCTTAAGGTAGCTAATGCTTACTCTGGGTAGGCAACCTGACAGTGCATAGGAGACGACATTATCAGCATAGACTAACCGACCATTAGTGACACAGTGAAAGTTCACTTCTCTTTTGTAGTCCAATATTATCGCAGTGGGGGGCAGTATTAATAGGTGCGTGAGTGAGCTGCACATAACCCTTGAAGGAGCCATCCTGTTTCTTTTTGAGAATGCTGTTGTCCTGGACACCTGGCCTCCAAGGGCATCCCAGAAAGGAAAGATCATGAAAGATTGTGCAGAGTAGTTTGTGCTCAGGCCAAGATGCGGTGTACATCACTTCTGTCCACAACTCAGTCACAGCGCTCCAAAATTACCACAAAGGAAACTAGGAAATGTAGCTGTAAGAGAAATGTAGCAGGGCTGCTGACTCCACAGGGGTTCTTGCTTTAGATAACTCTTGTTTTGTTCCCCAAGAAAGCCTGTGCTTATTAGTAACATTAGGGCTGGCATATAGAGAATATAAGAATAGACTGTATCATAAAAGGGTAATTACACAAGGACAAAGGCACTTGCTAGACCAAATGGTGAAATTTCATATTACTTGTGTCCTAATTTAAACATAAGCTTCTACAGGGCAACAAAGTAATTTTCACTTTTATATTGCTAGCATGTAGCACAGGACATTCCTGCCACAAATGCCCATTTATACTTGGGGATGAGTGAGTGTCCATCTGCTCTTTCTGTTATTTATAACTAGATTGCTAAAACAGAACTTGAAGATCCCCAAATCAGGATGTCCTGCGCCATGGCTCCTCTGTCTACCGCAAATCATACTGCTATAGCATCAGTTACTGTGGACTGGATGGTGCCCTTGATGAGCACGGTGAAGATGAAGCCAGCTTCTTTTTAGACTACGAGCAGGGTCTTATTTATCAATGAATCCTTAGAATTTTTAGAAAGTATCTCATGAACACATGTAAAACACTCAAAAATATTTTTATAGTACAATAATCATACCATAGCTGTATTAAAATTATTCTCACATCAAAAGTAACAAAATTTGATAACAAGACCAGAGTTAGTTTTAGTACGGCTTACAATAATTATCACTATATCCATCCCTAACACTGTCTATGCTCATACACTATTCTTTCCATAGTACTAGCTCTAATAAATCTTAGGCTAAGTACATTTTTTTTTAGAAAGTTGTATTAATTTCTAAATAAAGTGAAGTGGAAATTACTTAACCACTTGGATTTGACAACCACGATCCCAGCCTTTAATACCAATTGCCTCTTCCGCAGATACAGAATTAATGCCTTCTTCCTTTGGATTAAATCAGTACAAACTGGGCTATCACTAGGAAACTGAAAAAGCAGGAAAGGCTGCCTTCCTTTCCCAGCCTACGAATAAGCAGGAAGGCAAAGATAAAGACGGAAGTTGCTCACAAGCCAATATTTTGAAACTTGTGATGACCTGCCTTAAATACCTTAATACTGTGAGTAACTTTCATTAAGAAAAATACCATGAAGTGTCTTGAACCAGAAAAAAACTCACAATATGCTTCTTTTTTTGAAACTGTATTAATTGGTAAAGAAATAAGATCCTTAAACTCTATTTGTATTTTCATTAAACTATTTTAAATGTTTGCTCTCTGGATGTCGGCTGTTGTGTTAACTGGGTAAAACAAATGTCACCCTCCTGTGCCTTCACAGTTTTTGTTCCCTTTGATAAATGGAATAAAGAAGCAAAAGGTCCAAAACTAATCCAAAGTATTTGCTCTAAAATGTTTAAGCGTAATCTACATGGAAATGTACACTAGTAATGTATCATTTAGTAGTAATCTCAATGGTTTTTATTAGTAATTTTCAAATCTCAAATCTGATGCATCAAATTAAATATAAAAATGAAACTTTAAAGCACCAATATCATGTAAAATTAGCTATAATTTCCATCTATTTGTCTTTATATTACAGTAGTTCTTTACAAACAGGATGGATCAAACCATAATAGAAGGATGCTTACCAGGTACGCTGACACCCGTCTATAATCCCAGTACTCTGGGAGGCTCAATCAAAAGGATCACAAGTTTGTGCCCCGCCTGGGCAACTTAGAGATATGGCAAAACCCTGTCTCGAAACAAAAAATAAAAAACAGACTGGGGCTGCAGTTCAATGCAAAGGCCCTGCATTCAATATCCAGTGCCACAAAATGAAACAAAAAACAAAACAAAACAAAACAACCCCCCCAAAAAAATACTAAAATAAAAATAAAAGCCGCTTTGAATATCTTTAAGAAGACTGCTCAGAGAACTTGAGAGTCAACCATGGCTGCTTGGAGTCTTGTCCTCCTGACCTCTACAGGGATGTGATCTAGTTTGGGGCTCAGAAAGTCAGATCAGTTATGAGAAGGCTCCATGGAATTACAGGAACTGAGTGGAAATGGAAACGGAAGAGAGAGCGTTTGATTTGGAGGTCTCCGTGCCCTAGAAAATCCTGAAGTTCTTATCTCCAGGCCCCAGGACTGCTTACGTTGAGCCAATGAGCATTCCCTCATAGGGTGGGTGCTTTCGCCAAGTCTGGACATGACAGGCTCAGACTGACATACTACAAGAATGGTGGTGATCATGAGTACCAAGTGGCTGGTTAATTAGGGCCTTACCACGTGCCAGAAAATCACAAAGCTAATCACTGCAGAGTATGACAGGGAAAAGAGACACAGAACCTGCCCTCACAAGGTTTACAATCTAACAGGGAGGCTCAGAATTCATAAACAAGTACTAATATGATACACACCCCCCAGGAGAAACTAGGAGGTATGAAATCATAGTACAGGAGTTTGTAACTTGGTGGTGGTAGTGGTGAAGGGGTGGCAGTCAGGGACTGCTTCCTGAGTGGGCTAAGTTTTATATTTGCTCAAGTCCCTAAACCTTATAACACCTTACTAGCTTTATCTGTAGAATGGGGTGATAATAGGACCTACTACACAGAATTCTTGTGAAGATTCAGTTAGGTAAACGAATGAAAGCACTAACCATCGTGGCAATCACTGAGTAAATGATCAGTATGATTCTGCTATTTTTCTTATTATGATGATGCTTATGGTTGCTATTATTATTGAGCTGGATGAGGAATAGAAGTTAGTCAGGCTAAAGGAGCAGAGAGTGACAGTGGGGGGAACTATTCCTATTATTTCAGATGGAGGAAAAAATACTCGCAAAAGCCTTGAGACTCAAAAGTCTGCGATGCGTGTGGCCAGAAAGAATTAGAACCTGCAAAATAAAACAAACTAACTAACTAACTAAGGGATGTCTAGGAGGGAAGTTCCTTCTGATCCTTTCCCAAAGTCCCCTTATATCCTAACCATCCTAAGGGCATTCTGCTTTGCTTTGCTTTCCCTTCTAGAGACTGTATCGTGACCCTTCTTTTCTTTTTTGTAATGTTCTGCATTTTCCAAATATTTCCTAAATATGTAGTATTTTCATGATTTTAAAAAAAGAGATTTAAAAAAAATATTTTTAAAGGGAGCCCATCATTATTTTCCTCTCCATGACAACCTAACTTCCACAAAGTGTGGCTTTTATTCACTGGCCCCTTATATTACTTCCCACTCACTGAACAACTAGCTACCACCATTCCATTAAAACGTTTTTAGAAAGCACTTCACGTAAAGCTGCAGCACCATGTTTCTAGAAAATAGATCTGCTCTTCCATTCACAAGCTTAAAACATGCCGTGACCTCCTCTACCCTACAAAATCAAACCCAAACTACTTAGCAAAATCACCAACATGACTCAGGACCTAAACCCATCACGCCAGTGTCATCTCCTGCCATCCTTATTACCCACTCTTCACACCACCCCAGCCACACAGAACCTCTCACAATTTCTCGAACATGACATGTACTTTTGACGCCCCTCTACCTCAGCTCATTTCAGTTTTTACAGCAAAAGTAGTCATCCAACCCTCTGAATCTAGCAAAATTCAACTCCTCCTTCCCAACCCACTGAGCTCTAACATCACCTCCTCGGTGACAAATTTGTCTTATTCTATTACTTTAACACCAGCCCTTGGGAGCCCCTCCTGCTGAGTACTCATCCTACCACCCCCGCCACGAAAAGACAAATTTTTATCTCTATTTATATTATGAGATCTATCAAGGCAGAAGCTCTATCTACCTAATATCTGTTTATTGCTATCTTCAGCCTATAATTCATAAAGGTCTGTGTTGCTGCATTCAAATAAAGAAAACACTAGAACAGCTTTTCTGGGGAAATTTTATGAGTGGTAGATTGCTTAAGCTAAAGATTGAAGACACATAGAGATGACACACTATTCCAATTGTTTACTCTTTTCTTGAAACATTATGTGTTTCTCAAGTCAGTGCTCACAAGTGATTACTCACTGTTTACCAGGCACTGTGGTAGGCACTTATACATGTTGTGAGTAACGTGCTAAAGAAACATACAAATAGATATGTGTTTTATAAACTGTAGTAAATGCTACACAGGGAAAGAACAGGAGATCCGCTAAGAGGACAACTGTGACAGCTGGAGGTTCTGGTTGAGGAGGAATTAATGATGTGAAGAATGGGAGAAAGTACATTGAAAAAAAAGGAAAATGTTCTGGAAGGTCTTGAGGCAGCAGGGAGGGCAGCATGTCTGAGAAAGTGAAGGATGGCCAGCACGCCTGGAACTTGGGGGAGCCGGGGATGTGATTAGCCAGCCAGAGTTCCTCTAGAGCATGCTCGCTTTATGTCAGAGACTGCACTTTCTCCTAAGGGCACCTACAAGCCATTAAAGATTTTAGGCAGCGGGGAGAAGTGTGATGGTGATGGGATCAGATTTATCTTTTAGAAATATCCTGAAGTGTGGAATTAAAATTCCTTTCAGGTAGAATTACTAGTGAGATGGAAATGTTTTCCATTTATTTGATTTTTCAGTAGATGTAGAATACTAGTTATTTCGAGTTAGAATACTAGAACATCTATCAGTCAAACATTATAGTCATTCATCAAATATTTATCTCTGATAATTATTACAAGTTAAATGCAAACCATCTCAGTGCTCTTGTTTCTCTGAATAATATGTTTCAGGTACACAGAGGCACAGTACAGAACTTAGTCCCAGGAATACCTGGAGCATGTCATCAAATGTTCAATCAGGGCTATCAACCCACATGTATACAGCCTCTTCTCAAGATAAAGACCGGTATCTGATGTGGTCTGAAACTCAATTTTTCATTTTAACTTCAGTTGAAAAGTTCGCCTTTTCTACCTGAGCCGATGTTATATGTATGGTACAGAAGAAACAGTAAAGGTTGTTCTTTTATTTGTTTAGAAATGTCACAATCCTTCTCTCTGTTGAGAACAAAATCATTCAAGTTACAGTTATGTCACAAAAGCAGATAACATGCAGTATCATTTTTAGAATGCTCTTGTGACATTTTCTTAAAATCTAAAGAAATGTTTCAACCAGAAAAGGTGAGAGGAAAGAAGCTGTGAAACATAGCTGCAGATCTAGCAAAGACTGAAGAATACACTTGCATTAGTGGACGATGGCTGGCAAGGAGTAAGGCTCTAGGGGCATGATTACTGCTGCAGAAGGACAACTGAAAGTGCACGGAGAAGAAACAAAGAAATATGAACCATCCAGACAAACCAAAGAAAGAGATATCAGAGAGAAACATACCCATCACATACAATGTAGTATTATAAACTCCTTTCCCAAGCTTTTTATGGGCAGTGATTTATTTGTTATAAAAACAATGTCTGAGTTGAGTATGGTGGCACACGCCTGTAATCCCAGCACTCTGGGAGGCTGAAACAGGAGGATAGCAACTTTGAGTCCATCCTAAGCAATTTAGTAACTTAGTGAGACCCTGTCTCAAGATAAAAAAGTAAAAAAAGGCTGGGAATGTAACTCAGTGTGAAGGTCCTGGGTTCAATCCCCAGTACCATAAGAAAAACAAAAACAGTTCTGAAAGTGAAAGAAACAAACCAAACAAGAGACTGGGATATAGTGGCTTCAGTAAAAAGCAATCAAAAAAGATAAACCAGTAGTTATAACATTGATAACAATACCAAGAACAAAAGCTCGTGGACTGAGCACATACTGTGGGTTAGGTACTGTACTAAATGTTTTCTGTGGTTTTTCTGATTCAAACTTCTTATCATCTCTAGATGAGTAGTATTTTTATTTCTCTTTGAATGATGAGGAAACTGCAGCTAAATCCATTTTCAGGAAGCTAGAATGTGAGCATGAGGTCAGCTTTGTCTGACTAGAGCTTTTGCAAATGAATTCCATGTAAGTTTCTCTATCATTTTAAATCTAGATAACTGATAATGAAGTAAAGTGAGATAGATTGCTACCATAGTATTTCTCTTGGAGACTTTTCTGAGTAATAGTCTAGATTCTCCACCTCTCTTAAGCACATTATTTTAAGCATAATTTAAAGTTCTCTTAAGAATTCACAATAGATCGAGCATAACTTAAACAGTAACTATCATGTTCTGTCTTGAAACAACCATAAGAGCTACTAAGACAGGTAGGACTATTTGTTCCTACATTTACAGAAGCTGAATGCTTTTTGAGTTGTTCCTGATTTTCACGTTTTGTCCATTCCCTCACTGACAGGCTATCAACTCTCACTTGCTGCTTTGGAGTTCTGAGCTCCAGCACCAATCGCCCATCCTCCAAAACTGGTTTTGGCTGCTTCTCCAAGCTCCTCTGGCACCATCTACTGCCTACTGAATTCCAATCAGTTCCATTCAATACATGCTTATGGTCTATTTTGACCTGTACTTGTTTTCTGTGGGCTATTTCACCAGCAATAGTAGAGAAATTGTGCCAAACCAAAAAAAGTACTATCCAACAAATCTCAGTCAGCCAGATCCCAGAACTCTGTATTGCTTAACAGACGTTGTGAAGACTGACGGTCCTGTGAATTAGTAGTAGCATCCTCATTTCACACAGGAATAAACTGGTGTCATAAATACTGGCTAGAAGCATAGCTCAGGGGTAGCATGAGGCCCTGAGTTCAATCCCCAGCACAAGCACGCACACACACACACACACACACACACACACACACACACACAGGAACTCAGGTCAGGCTCTTACAGGTAGTTAGCACCCAGTAGCAATTCAAGCAAGGTTTTTCTGTTCTTGAGCTTCTCTGCCACAAATGGGGTAGGAAAAGCAAAACGACCATTTCTTGCAGCAATAATGGCCACAAGAAAAAAAGTGCAATTTGTTTTGTTTATTTACTTGATGCTAAGTATTGAATAATGTCATAGTTCGTTTTGAAATTATGAGACAGGATTCAGAGCCTAGACCAGAGGTTGCTACACAGGTAGTAAATGTGTTCGATCAGCTGGACATTACTGCCTATGCATTTATAGGTTTTGGTGTTGGGCTGAGGGTCATACTTTGACATAACTGCCTCAGTGATTTCCTGGCATTCTTGGGCACAACTCACCAGTTTTAAAGCAGATTACTGTACAGGAATAACAAAATATGAAAAGATATAGACGTTTCTTGAACATAGTTAAATATTTTATTAAATTGAAATATTGCTAGCACCAATTTTTATGTATCATCATACAACAGCTTTAATGACCATCTTATTCAAAAATTCACTTATCTCTCCAATTAGATCCCGTTCTATTTCAACAAGGTTGTCAAAATTCACCTATTTACTTAACCAGTATTTATTGAGCAGATACTCACTTCCATAGATACTCTGTGCTACTTACTATGTTGCTTGGCAGAGCTAGAGGTAAACAACCATGGACACTTACCTACACTCAGTGATTATAACTGGATTAAACGTGAATCTGCATTTATTAAAGATGGTCATTAAAATTATCAGTATTTTCAAAGTAGATCTGGAAATTTGCCATAGAATTTATTTCTAAGGTCAAGTTAAAATAAAAAGCATTTTCCTTCCAACTTACTGATATTTAAGGTTACTGAGAGGTCTTCAGGTAGTTAGCACCCAGTGGCAATAGGCAGAATAGAGAGGTCTTCATATGAAAATCATACCCTACAAAACTTCCTTAGACCTGTAGTCACACCAAGCTCCTGCATCTTAGAACACATAGAGAGAAAAATGTCTCTAGAGAAACTTTTTCAACACAAAGGCCAGTAACGTGTACTATATGCACAGGGCTTTGAATGATGACTTACTGGAACAGGCTCTCACACTGCATTCACTTCAGACTCATGCAGTCTTCATGCACTGCTTTCCCTTTTTAAAACCACATATCAGAAGTGCCCAAGCAAAACCTTCATTAGTTAAATAGCTCCTTTGTTCAGACAGAAACTTCAGGACACTGCTTTAGAGACAAATCTTAATACTCCTAGGTAGTCTAATCATTTTGTTGCATTTTGGGGGGGGGGTGTTACAATAATGTGTTGAGACTTTTGTCCAGGGTTAGCTCCCATTTAAATTCCCAGTAACCCTCTTAATAGAGTGTCTATAGCACTTTAGGTGGTTTCCATTCATGTAGATAGAAGCCTTCTTTGTCTCCTTTCTAACACTGGCATATTTATTCCTGTTTTCCATAAGTACCTATTATTTCTTAGCATTACTGTTACTGTCTCCTTTAGAAAAAATTCTGGTTGGTTGGTTCCCCAAGTACATGACATTTAATTTCGTCTTAGAAAAATAAACAGTACACCACACAAAGCACTGCCATTCTTTCTGCTTCTAAGATTCACATTTGAAATACTTTGCCTTGATCCTCCATGATCTTTTTAATAGCGCAAATGCTTAAAAGATTATATATTTTGGGGGGAACTTCTAAACCCTTAATTATTTTTTTAAACCCTTAGTTCTTGATGGCATATTTCAAATAACTGAAAATGATGCACATGCTAATCTTTAAAATTTCAAACAGAAGTCTGAATCAACATCAGCACCATATTTCCGACCCGTTTTTAAGACTGTTTTCCTTAATCATCTTGTCTCCAGTAATCAGTGGGTATTTTATGACCATTGTTCTCAATAAATAATTTATTCCACTTTCCCATCACTTAGAGAGTAACATTTCAGATTATCGTCTGACACTAACACTCCAAGTATAGCCATTGACTTACTAAATAGATGAGCTGAGGTCTAATGGACGTATCTTCTGAGAGGTCAGTTTGTCAATACTAATTGAACCCAATGTGTAAAAAAGTGTGTTAGGAGAAAGGAACTTCCTCTAAATGCCATTTTACTGCAAACCTAAACTCGCTACACCAAAAATATTAATTGGGAAGAATTCTTAATTGTAATCTAACAATTAAATTCACTAACCTTGTAGCTAAAGTTAAAACAACCTCTGAGCCCACAGAAGGACACACCCTGAAGCAGAGGAGGAGCTCACTCCTCCCCCAACCCTTCCAGCCCTACCTAACACAAGGTAATCAAGGTCAGTCATCAACTCAAGGAAGATCTGCTTTGCTATGGGGAATAGAAGTTGAAGCCACTTAATGCTTCTTAAATGCACAAAGTCCAAGAAGCATGAGAAGCAGGAGGAGAAGGAGATGGTAGCCAGGTCTGGGAGCCTCCCTTCATCACTCAGCGTGTCACCATGCAGAAAAGGAGGCTACAGTGATCACACATGAACCTCCAACCAGGGGCCTTGCAAGTGACCACTTATTTAATCCTGGAAATGGCTCTGCTAGGTAGCACTGCTTCCTCAGTTTTGCAGATAAGGCCCGGTTCAGAGGCAAGGAAACTCACTTAAAATCACCACAGGACTCCTGGGGTATGGCCAGAGGTTATCTGCTCCCTGCTTCCCAGGGGGAGAAAGTTCTGGAAGGAATCGCTGTCAAATAACAGAGCCCACTTCCTTTTCTACCACAGGCCATCAGGCAACCTTTTGCACTTTTATGTTTTTCTCTTTGGTAGTTTTGCTTTGTTGTAGTGCTGTCCTTGACTCATCATACCCTGATTTCACCAGTGTAATGACAACATCCAATGGATAGGTGGTGGGGAGAAAGGAAGTGACCTAGAAGAATCTCACACTGTCCCTTTCCCATGACCTACTCAGACCTCTTAGGACGTACCGCATCCTCTTGTCCTCCATGTTCTTCATCCAATCTACTATAAGAATTAAATAGCAATAAAACTTATGATTATCTCTCTTGGAAAATGTGCCCTTAAAAAGCAATAGTAATGCTTTGATGAAAAGAATTAATGTCCAAATGATGGCACTACAGGCATCAGAGTGAGGCAGGGCGGTTGTAGCCCTGTGGGATGTTCTAGAACTGACCTCACTGTAATTCAAGTAAGCGGAATTACAACTTCCTGTCCCTTTGATTTTACGTGAGTGAAGTCAGCACAATGTTCACTGAGGGACCAGAGTCGACACCTCCATCACTTCTGAGGGGAAATCTGTGGTGGCTGGTCCTGCCGCACAAGCACTTCAGAGTACACAACATGTGCTTGGCGATACAAAGGCTGGGAGACCCCTCAGCCTGTCTCCTCCGTCACCTCCACTCACGGCCTTCCTCCCTCTGCTATAGCCTCCGTGTCTTCCGCTCTACACTCCATTCAGCTCACGCAAGTATTTGCCTACAGCAAACGACTTAGAAATTCTTCACAAATAAAAATTTCCAGTAGGAAATGATAGAAAAAGGATCACAGAAAAGAATGAGAGTTTAATTTCCCTTCGACCTGTTCATTATTTTCTTTCAGACATTAGCCATGCTGTCATTTCCTTAGCTGGAAAACAATCTCTCAGGATTATAAGCAGTTGTGTGGAATCATTACTGCCATCTTCTTGATCTAATAATTTCAATCAATATTGTTTTCTATGACAATAAAAGGCAAGTGGCTGAGCAGATGACCCAGAACAACAGCAGACACAAAAGTGATTACCACCGTTTTAGCTAGAAGATGTTTGACATGCTCCGCCCCTACCAATTTACATTCCATGCTCTCTTCTGCTTGGCCCACAGGCCCCACGCAAATGTACTCTCCACTACAGCAAACTAACAAGGACACGATCCTGGCTCTCTGCTCTGGTATCTTCGTTTGTCCAGGATTTCCGGGAAGCAGCCCTGTGGAGCCCTTCTCTTGGCTCATAATTTAACATACTCGTGTAACACCTGTCAGGTTAGGGCTAAAGAAAGAGGAAAAGCATTTTGATGACAACAGCAGTGAACAGTACCCATATAAAATACTTTAAAACTGGGTGGGTTTTGAGACTCTAGTTCTGGTAAATAGAAATGATATTTTCATCAGTAAGAATATTTGGCATGATGAATAGAGTTGAGCAAAAGATAAGTATCATCATACAGCTATGGTCATTTCTGATTTCAGATGGGCATTTCAGCTGAAGAATTAGATGAATGGAGGAGATCTAAGGTTTAAAAAGCAGTGTTATGTTTGCTATTTATACCTGTAAGGAAAAGGGCTCTTCCTGCAGAATTAAAAATGGAACCCACTGTCAGGATAGGCAGGAAGAAAACAAAACAAAAAAAGATCTATAAAATTAATCATAATGCTTTTTTATTCCTTCTGACAAGACCGAGGTTTCATTTCTGCTAAAATTACTTTCCACATGAAAGAGATGATAGCTATTCTAGAATAAAAGAGGTGCAGGAAGATACTCAGCGTAATCGGGAGGGGTTAATCCAGCAAGGCAGAAGTTGATTCTTATTCGCTTTCCCTATTTAATCCAGAAACTTTCAATATCTACTTTTACTTTATAAAATGCCTCTCAAAAAATAAATAATTAAGTTCAGGTTGATACAGACTAAGTATGTAGGCCTGAAAAATGATTACCAGGTAATCTTTTCAACCAGGGCTGCTACTGGGAGGTGCAGCCACTGCCTCTTTCACAAGGAGATGTCCCTTGGTGAGTCTAAGACCAAAGCAGGGCAACAAAAGTGTTTTTAACTCGGAGTTTCCTATTTTATCCCATGGCCCTTTTTCTCATCCACAAGTGTCTTATTTATTTCGTTGTCTGTCTTTCTCTGAGGTTTTGAAAAGGAATTTGAATTTTGAGAAATCAAATAGTACTTTATGCCACCCACCGTGAACTTAAAAAAAACAAAACAAAACAGTATTTTACTAACTAAACACTGCAGCGTCTTTGAAAGTACATGGAGTGAAGAGTGAGGTGCTCTCCTGCTTGCTATTGGAAGGAGAATGCAAGACAGCCCCTGCGGAAGGAAGGCCCGGTCAGCACCCTCCAGGCCACTTGGTGACACTCCCGAAAGGTTCCAGGGCATTCACCATAATGTTTCTATAACTGTGAAAAGGCTAGTAACCACCTACATTTGCATCGAAAAGTCAACAGGTAATAAATTATGATATAATTAAAACACAAACTACTGTGCAACAAAAGGAATAGAACATATATACGTTTAATTAACATAGACTTTTCTCAAAAATAATGTTAAATGACCAAAACAGTAGAAGAGTATGACAGCATTCACGCGAATTTAAAAACACAAAATACAGTTTTGTTATCTTTTTATTCCTTCCTTCTTCTTTTTTCCAGTACTATGGCTTGGACCCAAAGCCTTAGCACTGAGTGACATCCCACCACACCCCACCCCAGCCCGCCCCCTTTGGAGACAGGGTTTCACCAAACCAGCCCGAGATTGGCTTCAAACTTCTGAGCCTGCTGCCTCAGGTTTCCAGAGCACTGGGATTATATATAGTATATTGTTTTATTGATGCATTAAAGTGTAGGAAAAGCATGAGTGTGAAGTGCACACTCAAAGTTCAGGATGAGAAGTGCCTTTGAGAAAGGCAATACTTTATTTCTTTTATTAAAAGAATAAAAGATAAAGCATGTTGGGCCAACGGTTTAATCTGTAAACACGTTCATGTAGATTTATTGGTGTTTTATCATATTTCCTGAAACTTTCTGGATTTTTTAAAATAGTGTAGTTTTTGAAAGCTTTACTTAAAGGATACACATTCTCTTAAATTCATTCAAATTTCCCATTTATTATATATTAGAAAATATTTGTTGAGTGTATCATTAGTCCTAGAATATGAAGAGGAAAAAAAAAAGAAAAAAGAAAAAGAAATCCTTACCCTTGCAAAGCCCACACAGGCTAATTTTTTATTTAGGAATTCTGTCAAACTATGTAATGTAGGTTTTTGTGCACAGTAAGCAAAGATTTCCATTAGGTTTAAAATTGCCCAAGAGTATCTGCAGTGTGCTTCTTTTAGAATAGTATGTCACTGTAGCTCCAAAAATATATTTGTCAATATTTATCTTTAACTATCTTCTTGCCAAGAGTTTTTAAAAGGGCATATGAGCAAATGAGTTTTGAAGATGTTCCAAAGTGAGTTATTACCAAATACACAATCATAACGACAAAAAGTCAAATAAACTGATCTCTCTTTGAAGTTTTTCCAAAGAGACAGATTAATTGGCTAAGCTGTCACTACTAATGACAACAGTGTGTGATATAGTGAAACTTGAATTTGGCATAATTACTACAACAGCTTCCAACATCTTATGACTCAATTCTCAAGAAATTCAAGACTAAAAGTCGTGTCTGTTCTGTTTTTCCTTAAAGTATCTGAGCATATAGCCTTTGCACAAAAATTATGCATCACCAATAATACTGAAAAAAATCAGTCCCTAATATTGTAGGTTAACTTCAACATGATTGTTCCTGCCCATTATTGTTCAATCCTACATCTTTTCATTCAACTTCTTTGATAAAGGCGACAGAAGTACGTCTTTAGGGGGGTCATTGTATGCCAGCCGTCAGGACTATACATAGCTACACCTGAGCATCACTTCCAAAAAAGGACCAGGTCTAGGGGTGGGAAAAGTCAGACCACAACCAGTGTCAAGAGTTAAGGAATCAGGATATGAAATCATTAAAGTAGGCTTGAGTCAGGAAGCAAGACTGACTCCTGGGGAGCAAAATTCCTTCTTTTCTCAAGTAGCTTCCCCTGGGTGTGTTCATTAATTCTCAAGGTTTTGGTAGAGTTCATTAGACTACAAAGCTGATTCAGATAATCCAATCCTATGCTTCGGCCTGAACAAGCAAGGAGGAACGTGAGACTAGCAAAGGAAACCTCCTTCTCTCTCTCTCCTTTTCTTGCTCTCATATACATTTTTTCAGTCTTTACCTAGTAATTAGAAGTGTCATCTAGCTCCACAAAGCCTAAAGTGTCCTTCTCTTGATAATTCCAAAATCCACTGTAAAAATATTTGTTAGCTAAAAATGTATTTGAGTATTACTATCATATTAGACATACACTCGAAGTGTTTTATTATACTTTTATTGCCATCCCAAATGAGTTAGGTTATGCCTGTCAATCACACCTATAAAAAAAGTTTCTAACACCATGTTCTTTATTGGCATTAAATGTATTCAATAAATTATGTTGTAGTGACATAGCCTAAAGATTCTTCAGAATATAACTAAGTATAAATACAAAATATTTTTTTTCAATTGGTGTCTTGCCAAACTCTAAAGAAAAAGTCTCTCTAAATGAGATGTCCACTTAAAAATGAGCCATCAGAACAGATGTTAGACTAATTTTAAGAGTTTTGAATTTGAGAATTAGAACAGAGAAAGCTTTGGCTTTTGTTTTCATCTGAAGTACTTATTTCTCAAATGCTAGCAAAGCAACCAAAAGCCAACACATACATAACACCACGCAAACAAAACAGAACAGAATTAAAGTCCAAGTTTCAAGCCTGAAGCCCTGCTTGCAATATTGGATGCATCTGCTTCTACTTGACTTACTTAATATGCTTCGGATTTATTATTCTTAATAAATAATTTAAATGAAGTTTAAAAAAAAGTAAGTAAAGCTCTGTCTCTAGGGAAGCAATGCGGGAGAGTGAGAAATGTAAAACTGGACAGAGGCTTCAAATCCTGGCTCAGCTCCTCACCTGCCGTATGGCCTTGGGCAAGTGCATAATCTCTGTGAAGCTCAGTCTTCTCTCAGGTATGGTGAAATAATAATAATTATCTGCCACAGGTGATTGTGAGGATGAAAAAATTTCATAAAGCACCTGATGAAACTGGGTAATAAGTGAATCTTAATTTTCTTCTTCCCATCTCTTTTCCCAAAGACGAGGCAAGGAGTATTACAGTGTTGGCTGTGCTCCAGAAGGAGAGAAATGCATAGGAAGTTAACCAGTGAAAACTACAGTTTGGGAAAGGATTCTCATCTGCGTGATGTTCTAGTTCACACATGGCATCAAAAAGATGGGCAAGGACTAATCGTTATGAAGGATACAAAAGCGATGCAGCCGACCATAAAGTGTGAAAGGCAGAAGCCTGCTATAAAGGAAAAGAAAGAGTATTTAGTGAGCGCCAAAGAAGAGAATCAGGACATCACTCAGGTTCCCAGTCTGATCACTTGATGGCCACCCCAAGGTTAATCTTGGACACAACAAGGGCCTACAGTAGATTCTGCTGCCCAAACCTCAAATAGGCTTAGCAGAAATAACACTGCTAAGACACTGACTGTTATCTAGACTTACATGTAACTTCATATCTGTGAAGGCACTATAAACCATCTTCTCCACAAAGTATGCTTTCTGATCCCACTAGTAACCAAGAAAGTAGAGCTTGACTAGGTTCACGAACGCCACAGATCAGCTGGATGATGCCAACTCAAACAAGTACTAAATCTAACATGCCATCGACAGTTATGTACAACATTATTCTCTTTACCACTAGTAAATTTTAAAGTGCTTCAAAATGAGGAATCTGACAGAAGTTTGCTATAGAAAACTGATATATCAAAGGGTCACACTTTCTGGGAAAGGTAAACAAGAAATACACCTAGCATTCTGAATGAGACAGCAAGGATATGTGCAACTATCAAGGTTAACACCTGAAAATTTCAACTACTAGCTGGTTCTGTACTTACACAACCAGTGAAATACAAGGAGACTAGGAAACTTTGACCAGAGAATTTAATTTCAAATGGTCTCAGATTGGTAATGTCCCAAGGTGGCTGTGCCAGGCAAACAAAGATTTACCAATGCTCAGTAGAAGAGCTCAACTTGACCTCTGGGTTGACAATCCACTCACACGCTAAGTAGCACCTCCGCTTCAGCGATGTTAAAGTATGGGGGGAAGAGTGTACATCAGAATTAAAGGAATGCAGTACTTGCTTTCTGAACAGAATAGGGTGGGGTCTGGGTCATTCGACAAGTGTGTTAGTATGTATCCACTGTGTGAGTAGTAGAGGTTTCAAAGCAATTGATAGCAGGACTCCTGGTCACAAGTGGCCTACAATTATTGCGGAAATGAAGAGTCATCCTTCTATCTAATTTCATTCTGGATTGTTTTGCCAATACAGTTATAGTACTGCTATAAAATGGTTAGACAGGTAAATGTCCTCTGTCCCAATCCTGGATTGGCTTTTTTACGATCTAACATTGAAGAATATGTATCAAAAGTCAGCTTTAGTAGAAGTGAATTTATTTTCATTTCTCCAATTTTAACAACAACAACAAAACATAAGCTACTTTCTGATTACTTTGAGTAGTTTTACTCAAAATAACACTATCACATACAGCTTGTGGGGTATGTAATCTTGTCATTTGGGTAAAATACAGGGCTTAAGTAGATGTCATTAATTTCTATTTGGGGCAGGAAAGTTGGAGGGAACTTCTTCCTTAAAGCTTTAAAAAAATCTATAATGTAAGGCATGATTAAAGCAAATGTTTTCCATTAATTCAGCTTTAAAAAGTGAACATCTAATTTCTTAGTCAGGAGAGATTTGAATCTTGCATAAAAAGAAATACTAGGGCTTGTTTAATAAGACTTCACTGAGAAAAAAAAAAAAACACTTGCTAATATTAGTTCTGACTTTACTCATGGCAGAATTAGGATTTATCATGTTAGTATTATTACATACACTTAGGCCAAGACCCATCCCCAGGGCACATTTAAACACAAAGTCTCAGACAGCATATCTTGGGAAATGTTCCATTGTCATCTGTGGTAGTTAGAGTGGCATCTCATCTTGATTGGCTTTGAGAGTCACTAATGGTGTTTCTGTGTGGTGCAACCTTGGGTGGGGTCTGTGTTTGGCAGCTCACCTCTTCCTCTCAGCACTCTTCCTCTGCTCCACTTTCTGAGCACCATGGAGTGAGGAGTTTTCCTCTACCAAGCCAGTTTACCATTCCATTTTTGCCTTTTCGCCTTGGAGCCAACCAACCACAGACTAAATCCTCTGAAAACCATGAGCCAAAATAAATTTCCCCTGCTCTAACCTTGAGGTGTTGCATATTTTGCCTCAGTGATGGGAAGTGACTAATACACCATCAGGTAAAGGGATACAGGCTTCTCCTTCAAAAACGGAGGCACTTGCATTCATGTCTTTGTACCTTTCTTACGATGCCCTCATTCCCACCTTGTGTCCTTCAGCACCCCATAATTTCAGAAAATCATTTGAAATACACAAAATGATAGACTTAGCAACTGTTTACAAACAAATACAAAGAACACGGAGGGGGACTACATACAAATTATAGGTATACACTCTCAATTCCATATCGTCTGGTTCATGTTGACACATCAGTTTATTTTCTCATGACATTCACAATATCTTTTACAAGGTTACCCTCACTTTCCACCTTAACTCAACTCATTGTCTTCTCTGCCTGTCACAAAGGCAGGGCCCAGAGCTTCTTGCTAGCTCTTTCCTATTCCTGTGGTTCTTGCTGCGACCATATTTGACTGCAGGCACTGTGCACCTCCCCCCCCCCAAGGTGTCTGCAACCAGGCCTTTGACAGGCAACTCAGGGTTTGGAGAGCTTCTGCCCATTTTCTAAATGCAATGCTTCTCTAGTAGGTTCCAGTTTCTCCACACTTGGACAACCCTGCCAGACTCACTACCCAGAGGTTTCCAGTTGCCCATCTTGGTACCACCTCATTGGAGACTTTTTTTCATCATGGTGTCACTAATTTCAGCATTTATATCCAAATCCACTTTCCCTCAACCTTAGTGGTATCCCTGTGACCAACTCATACACAAGCAGACCAACTCAGAAATTATGCTGTGGATGCTGAAGATTAAAACTAGACCCATATCTTTCACTATGCACTAAGCTAAAATCAAAGTGTATCAAAGATCTAAATATTAAAACAGAAACACTAAATCTGCTGGAAGACAGATAGGTAGAACTCTTAAAGACATAGGTATAGGAAAGACTTTATGAACGAAACCCCAATTGCCCAGGAAATATCACAAAGAATCAATAATTGGGATCTCATCTTATTCAAAAAAACTTTTGTACAGCAAAAAGAACCACCAACAGAGCAAAGAGACAATCCACAGAGTGGTAAAAAAAATTTTGCCAGTGGTTCCCCTGACAAAGGACTAATATCTAGAATATATAAAGAACTCAAAAAAATCAGACCCCCCCAAATTTAAAGACCCAATCCAAAAGTGGGCAGCAGAAATTAATAGACACGTCTCCAATGAAGAAATAGAAACAGCAAACAAACATATTAAAAAATGTTCAACATCACTGGTCATTCGAGAGATGCAAATTAAAACAAACACTGAGATTCCATCTCACTCCAGAAAGAATGGCTATTATCAGGAAATCGGCCAATAATAAATGCTGGAGGGGCTGTGGGGGAAAAGGAACCCTTCTCTACTTGGTGGGAATGTAGACTGGTGCAACCACTGTAGAAATCAGTGTGGAGATTCCTCAAAAAACTAAGACTAGAGGTTCCATTTGACCCAGCTATTCCCCTTCTTGGTATCTTCCCAAAAGAATTAAAAGCATCCTACCACAACAATATATGCACATCCATGTTTAGAGCAGCACAGTTTGTAATAGCTAAATCTTGGAAACAGACCAAATGCTCATCAACTGATGAATGGATAAAGATGTGGTTTTTTTACACAATGGAGTACTACACTGCCATAAAGAACGATAAGCTTGAGATATTTCTAGGTAAATGGATGCATCTTGAGACCACACTCTAAAGTGAAATAAATCAGACACATATGTTTAAATACCGCATTGTTTCTCTGGTGTGAGAAACTGAAAGTGTAAATAAAGACTAAAATATATTTTATTAGGAATAAAATTCAAAAAAAAAAAAGAAATTATGCTGTGGAAGTACCAGTTGGCATATGATATATAATTATGGGACACACACACATTCTGGAATGTATCTCTGTAAGTGATTAACACATTTCAAAAAACTAAGGGAAATGAAAAGTTGAGCTCACAGTGAATAGATAAAACAATGAAAAATGAGGGGAATGGAAGGGTTATAAAGTTTTAAAAGGTAGAATGTAAAGGAGATTCCTAATACAGGATTCTTGGCCTGCCTCGGTAGTATCTGAAGCCAAGTACTGATAACTAAGACTTTCATTGATTGTGGCACCCCAGAGTCGAGACAGTGGAACTGCACATAGTTTTAAATCCATGAGATTTAAAACTCGTGTAGATGTAAAAAAAGAATCCAAGCCAGTGTTCTGCATGGAATACTTCCACATCATACTTCCCAAATATTTTACTATAAACCTGATTTATTTTTACTTTCTATCATATCTTAGTGAACAATTTTCAATTATCAGTATAAAGCAGTATCATTATTCATGGTGCAGCGTACATACACATTTTTCCGATTATGAGAAGGAACAATATTTATAGATTAAATTTATTCTATTTATCAACTACATCAAATTGCTATTTTCTTCCTTTTTTGTATTTACTCTAACAGGAAATACAGTCATACTTAACTATATATTTTAGTATTATATAGTCATCTACATACATATAAACTCCTTGATACACTGCCTGTCACATGTAAATATTTAGTAAATATTAGCTTTAGTAATTATCATTACTATCATGGTTATTGTTGTTCATAACAATGTCCCTTAATAAACTGTAATTATATCATATTCTATACCTGTCAGTAAATTCCTGTACCTGTGCAGGATGGATTTACATAGTGCATACTCTTAAAAAGTGGGATTCTAAATTTAAACAATGACAAAGTGTCTAATCATTTTGTACCCATTTACATGTTTTGAATATGGTTTGTCATCACCAAAACTGACAGTGAGGCTCAGTCATCAGGTTGGCAGTATTTGGAAGGTGAGGACTAGAGGGAGGTGTTTAAGGCACAAGGGCAGAGCTTCGATAATTAAAGTCTCTCTTAAGAGCACTTCCTCTCTTCCACTTGCACTCACTTTCCTTCTGCTTTTTGCCATGAACTGAAACAGCACGAGGCCCTAACCAGAAGCCAAGCATACCTCTGTGTCACGCTCTGGGACTTCCCAGCTTCTAGAAGCCAAACAAACCTATTTTTTATCAATCATCCAGCCTGAGGCATTCTATTACAGCAACAGAAAAGACTAAGATATCTGATTAAGACACCATCAAAGGCACATTTCATTTTGTACTTAAATATGTTTGTGGTCCGTAGTGAAAAGAGCAAATTAATAACAATTTTCTTTGAAATAGTACAGATAGTTGTCCTAGTCATTTTCTTGCCACTGAGGCATGATACCCTACACCCACAACTTAAAGGAAGAGAGGTTTATTTTGGCTCATGTTTCAGTCCACACTCAGCTGACGCCAATGCAGATCGACAGAGGAGGAGGGCGGAGGAGAGCTCCTTGCAGCAGGGAGATAAGAAGCAGAGCAGAAGGAAGGCGCCCAAAAGGAAGGTACAGCATGTCCTTCCAGGCCACACCCACAGTGGCCCATGCCTTCTGGTCAGGCCCCACAATCCAATCAGCTTCCTGAAGCCCCACTTATGATCATGTGAGCCTTTAAGAGGATATCTAGATATAAACCACAACAATACTGTAGGAATTTTCAAAGAATCTTTGACAAGGTATTCACAAAATTCTCTCTAAAATACATACAAATAAAGCCTTCATCCACTTAGAGCTGCCCTCCCTTCCAACCCATTCTTCATGTATTTGATGAATAATTTTCCTGAAATGTTGACATTCCTCAGCTTAAAACCTTCAATGCCTCCTAATCGCACAAAGGCCATAACAGAAAACTTTTAGTTGCCTAGTCTACCTACCTGGCCGTCAGACTACATTGTCATTGCTCCTATTGTCCACCCCAAACTTACTGTTATGGACGGAATGTGCCATCCCCCCCATAATGTATATATTGAACCCCTAAACCCCGATAAATTTGGCCTTACCAGAAACCAACCCAACCAATACCTGAGCTTGGACTTCCAAACCCCCAAACTGTGAGGAAATAATTTCCATCGCTGAAGCCACACAGTCTGCGGGTATTTTACTATGGCAGCCTGAGCAGTCTGAAACATATGCTACGCCTAGTTTGCTCCTTCCCCCACCTCCAAAACAACACCACTCACCATGATTGTTCTTTCAAGACTGATTACAAATGTTGACTCATCCATAGAACATTTTCGATCTGCTCTAGACAATAGTGAAGTCTGTTTGTCCAGTTTTTCTGCAGACATTTCTCCTGTTAATATCCATTACCTATACTCTATTTCTCTATCGGGTTGCACAGCAGTGTCAGGGCAGGCACATGGCCTTGAGTCTCTCATAGACTCAGTTAAGAGTATCTGGGCAATGAACCTTGTTATGTACAGAAATTAAACAAGATACCAACTTAAGAATCATAATGTAATTCTTAGCTTCAGGTCCACAAATGGCCTGTCAAACCGATCGCTACTAAATTTAACATTTGTATAGTGGAACACTACGTAGAAGCAGTTCGTGCTGGAATCTCCACATCTGCACAGAACACTCTATTCTTTCATCATCCAGACACACTGAGTCAATATGGAAAGGAACTGTGGGAAAGTGGGTCACACAAGAGATAGACAATCCTCACTATCCATGAGCAAGACTAACACACCCACTAAACTATCAGTTACAACAGGAACCACAGTTGGGAGTCACTTTGGACTGTTCTTGAAAGGTTCCAGCCCAATGCGAACCATTAACTCAAAATAGCAACAAACACTGGTCATGTAGAGGAAAGTCACCTCAATTTTATTTCCAAATAAAATAAAAAACATAATATCATCATGCACAAAATTCAAATGTATCTAATCTCGCCACTATAGAATGCTGTAATTTTGCCCTTTGAAAACAACAAAACGGAGAACTAAAAGGATTCAAAGAATAGATTTTTATGCAAGTACAAAATCAGGATTCTTCAATCAGGGAGAAATATTAATTTAAAGGAGATAGTTGTCAAGTTATAAAGCCATAATTGAACTTCTCAAATTATGGAAAAATTAAGAATAGAGGAAAATGTTTGAAATAGTTACTTTCTTAGAAAAAATAAGCCAGTGGTAACTGACAAATATGTGTAGATTACATTGTTCTGTGTCCTGAACATAAATAGGTCCAAGAATGGCCTGGTCACATTCACATATGTATAACTGACCCATTATGTATTTAAGGGATATTTGGAGCAACTGGCTGATCTCTTACAATTAACAACTCGTACTCCAAGAGTTTCCTCTTTCATGCCCAAAGGTAGAGACAAAATCATATCTGGGAGATGCTCTGGTCTAACTCAACGTAACCCTGATATATTCTGAAGGTAAGCTGTGGCTTACTAAGTATTCTGAGAAGTGGGGAGAAGGTTTATACTATAAGAGAAAGTAAAGAGCAAAGTTGTGTGTTTTGAAGGATCTCCACTACAAGTTTCAGGCCAGGGCTGGAGGAAGTCAAATATTTCATTTTGTACTGAACAATTGCATTTCAGTTAAATTCTAACAGTTCGAGGTGCTCTGACAATCATTCAAATAGAAACGAATCTTCTTATACTGTATCAGTTGTCTTCCCCCCCCCCATAACTGGGGAACTTTGTGTTTGGCAGCTCAAATCTCTTTATTTAACATGCTTAACAAATTTCCTAACTTCAGACAACAGACTAAAAATTAGAGGCAAAAACAGCTGGAGTTACTGGCTCTGGGGACCTGAACTGAACACAAATCCTGCTTCCCGGTATAGAGTCACGCCTTTATGCTTTATGTCAGTGTCAATATAAACTATTTTTCAGAATGACAAAGCCAAACAGAGAAACCGACAGGAAAAAAACACTTAAGAGAAAACCCAATATGTATATTAAAAATATATATTTATACTCCTGACTGACAGAACTATAAATCAATCTCTTAAATATTTTCACTTTCCTCCAAAAAAATTGCTTCAGTAATATAATGTTCCCACTTAGTGTGCTGCGATCAATACCGAAAAATTGTTTCCAGTCTAGCTATAACTACTATTAAGTTGGGCTAACTAAACTTGGGCAAAACATGACAGAGAATTAGTCTGTGTTTTGTTTCATTTTAATCTGTAATAGTCTGTTATCTCTTCATATTTGTTATTTTTAGAAAACATCTGAAAGAAAGAATCAGTTTTTAGTATATGTGCTGCCGAACCGAGCACTGAAAGAATTGGCATCGGGAAGTACACTTTCTATTAAATTCTACTGTTATTTCCGAAAAAATAAAATTCATCTTGTAGTTAATTTAAATATAATCTCCTTTGTTTACACAAGCTTAAATAAAAGTCCTGAGATTTGAGTGCTTAGGCTAAGTTGCAAGCAAGCTCCCCCGCAAAAAAATAGTATTCCATTCTTTGACAGTCACAGAAATCACTCTCATTCAGTGATCCCCGTACTACTGCTATCTTTAGTTTCCAAGGGGGGTTATGTGAATAAAATAAAATAAAATGGCACATGTGCTTAGATAGAATTACAAATGAATGTTCTCCATTCCTGTTTATGCTAAGAGTTCCAAGAATGGCTATCATGTGAGTATAACGGCGGTATTTTGGCAGCACTAACATAAAAGGCCGTTCAACTATGTTGTTTAATTGTATATATTCCAACGCTAGGCAACTCTCCAAACCTTATTGTAAATATCATACAGGGTCTGTAAGTTCAGCAAAATAATGGAGTTTAGGCTTTTTACAGTTAACTCCAAGTGACAGTTGACTTTTCTTTAGGATTTTATATACTATTTGCCATGATTAGTGCAGATTGCCTCATCACAAAAAACAAGTCGGCATTTGGACACTCAGCCTAATGTTATATTCTGAGGGTGTCATTTTTTCCCTTAAGCACACCCATTTGGTGGAGTGTTGTGTTTCAGGGTTATAGAAAAAGGTAATTTGTTACAGATCCCATGCTAAGGTTAGACATAGAATAGAATATGATAGGAATATATTAGCAATAGCTGTACTGAAGAGTATTAAGTATACTAGTTATCATGTTATAGCAACTGAGGGATTTTGTTAATTTGATGAAATTTATTACTTAAAAGTATTTTTAGACAAAAATCATGTTCCTGTATGCTCTTCAAGTAGACATTAGTTTCTGCACTTTGATGAAGGAGGAAAGGCAGAAAACCATAGGATAAAAGGTAGTACATTCCTACCCTTGAGTTTTATAAGAATGAGGCTCATTTACTGTTCAAAGGACATTGTTTATACATTCCAGACTTCCATCTTATAATTGCTCCAGGATTTGTAAAAGGGAAATCTCAGCAGGGCAGCAAAATTATTCAAAGCAATAGCTGCACATAATTGGTATAAAATACCAGAATAGTTTGCTCTGAAAACTCTTTTTCTCGGCAGTGCAGATTTCCACCCCCTCAGCTCTCTTTCTACATTCAAATAAAGTCTGACTACATCTCTTCTATTGCTTGAGCTTTTTCTCCCTCTGCTCAGATAAACTAATTTTTAAAGGTCCTGTGAAAAATGTCCAACACAATTTATGTGAGAAACAAATTTGATACCCATTTGGTTGTATTAGCCGGTTGCCTAGTAACCATGGCAACAGCTAAGCTGAACTCAGGTTGTGGAAAAAAGGTAGTTTTACATTTTATATTTTCAGAAAACACTGTAAGTTAATTATATGTTTTATCACATATAAAAGTAAGTTTTAAATTTCACTGTTGTGCTATTAACTGCTCAAGAACTCAATGCAATGAAGAAAGTAAGCTTAGATCTGGATATTACTACACCAACTTGAAAGATGCATTCAAAGAAGGTGAATCACCAAGTGTGGCGTATCCCACACATTCCCACCACAGTCTTTCTTCCGCATACCTATTGTTGGTCTATCATGTTTGTTGGATTTCTGACAAAATTCCTTCAAAAGAGAAATGGAAAGAAGCAGCATCTCCCTAAAGTGGTATTTTCACTATAAAAGTTATTTTCAACAAGTTCTTTTTGTGCGAATTGATGAATATGATTACAATAGCTTTGCTAATTTAACACCATTTTTAAAATGTCATTTGATAGGATTTTAGTAGATGCTCCTCGACTGCTATGAAGAGAACTCACGGAATTTTACTGTTCGTTTTGAAAGGGAAACAAGTCTTCATGAAATTAGAGACATCACCTAGCAATGTTAAAGATTACAAAATGTTCCTGAGTGGTGACAGCTGCACATCAATGTGAATGTACTTAATGCCACTGATGACTGTAATCGTGTACTACAAACATGCACCAATAAAAAAAAATATGATAGGAAAAAACTGATTTAAAAATGGTTTAAATGGAAGATCTTCTCATTTCATCGCAAAAAACAAAAACATTTTGAGGGTGTACAGCAAGAGCCATTTTAAAAACATGCTGTAATGAAACCTAGAACTAGATTATTTTGAAAGGCAAAAATCTCAAATATAATTCTTTTTCTTTTTTTTTTTAATTTTTTATTTTTAAGTAAGGGACCTTGAACCTTGATCCCAGGTCTTCACATTGAGCACCCTTCCCTTCCCTTCCCTTTCCCTCTTTCTTCCTTCCTTCCATCTTTCCATCTTTTTTGACAGGATCACGCTAAGTTGCTCTGGCTGGGCTTGAACTTGTGATCCTCCTGCCTCAGCCGTCCGAAGTGCTGGAATTATAGATGCGTGCCACTATGCCCCAGTTCAGCTATAATTCTTATGTCCTATTAAAGACAAATAAAGCACAATACGGAAAAAGTAAGTAAAGAGTAGGCCTGAGTAGAAACAAATACCCATGAATTTAATGTCTTGCAAAGTATTTTCAGTTGCACTGCAGGTAATATCTCCTATTTAAGATGTGACACTGTTTCTCCTTATTCAATAGTTATGAGCTTCAAGTGACTGTTGTTTTCCTACTCTGAACTTAACGCAGGTTTCTGAAGACAAATGAAAAAGAAGACAAAAAATGTTTATTTAAAAGAGTCAAAAAAACTCTCAGATCAGATTTAAAGAAATGTTATATTTTATACCTATATCTGCTTTACCACACACACACACACACACACACACACACACACACACACAGAGTCAAGAAAAACAAAAAAATAAATGAAGCCACTTAATGTCAAAATCTTGAAGAGAAAGTAAATATACCTTTAATAACTAATCTGTAATACTTTCTTCTAGCTTGTGTACATAGTAGATTTCTTATCTTCATTCTTTGAATATCTTCTTTGCAACCAGTTGCCAACACTTGGAAATGACTAGTGTGTTAAGTAAGGATCAAAAACGAGAATAATTACAAAGAAAGGTACATTTATAAATTTAAATTAAATATTTAAATAAATTTAAATATAGTTTTTAATAAATGAAGTAGCCTTGTTAATGATAATAAAACTGGACACAGTAGTCTATGTTCAACTAAAACTCAGTCTAAATAAATATAACGTACCTCGGGAAAATATATGCCATACAACACAAAATGGTTCTTATATTTTTTTACTTTAATCAGCTAAAGCCTTAGGATTTTCTCACTTAGTGGTTTTTGATCTCTTTCCCCTTTACATGCTGGTGACATGTATTTGCAGGGTTCCCCTACATGGAGACCAACAATCTAAAAATCTGAAACCACTTTAGAATACAACTTCTTATATCAGAATAGATTAATAGAAAATCAAATCGAGGAGTGCATATTTGCTTGAGTTTACTGAAGTACACTGTCTGGTGCAAGAGCCACTAGTCACATGTGATTAACCATTAAAAATTCAGTCCATCAGTTGAACTTGCCAAATCGTACATGCTTACAGTCCCATGAGGCCCGTGGCTACTATACCAGACAGTGCAGATATAGAACTTTCCATCAACGCAGACAGTTCTACTGGACACAACTGTGCTCTGTGATTGCTTTAGACGACAAGCTTCCCAAATCACTTGAAATAAAGTACTTGGGGTTAATTTATGCACCTCCAAATACTAAATATCAACACCTATTTGGTTGTTTTAGGTATTCAGTATAGAAACCAAGGTATGATGTCATTCATAGCTAATTTTCTTAGAAAGTTATCCACTACTGATAATAACAGGCCTGTCAAATACTTTGTATGTAATACTGAATACTGCTTATCTCTTTCATGTGAGTACTCATAGCAAATTTTTAAGAAGGCAGTAAGTAGTATTAGAAACTGAAAGGAAGAAACAGAGCTATCCTTTGGAGAAAAGTAGTAAACAGCAATTTATCATTCAACAACACTGACTGACGCCATGCCTCCACTTGCCTCTCCATCTGCGCAGCCATCCTGCCCTGGGAGGCTGACCAGGCCTACATCACTGGGGTCTCCCAGCTGGAGGCAGATCTGACAGTGTGAGGAGAGAGAGGAGTGTCTGGTCCACATGGTCTTGACCTTGGCTGCTCCCTTCATTTGGCCCTCCTTCTCACGGCCATCCCTCCAGGTCTGGTAACTGTCCCCACTCTTTGCCCCACTGGCTCTGCATAGTGAAAAGGCCCCTCTTTTCCTGGCCTCAGAATATGTCATTGTCTCTCTTTGGTTCCCCTAGGTCCTGCCAACACATATGAGTATGTAGATACTCCTGTCAGTAAGCAACCCTTCAGTGCCAAGAATAAGTATGTCATGTATTTTCTGTGAGAATTCTAACTCATATAATCACTTATTCTTCCCAGTCACAGATCTAGGCCTACAGAAACCTACAGCTAATGCAAAGAAATACTGACTTTAGAAATTTAGCTTTTTATTTTTTCTGTTTAAAATTTAATTGATTTTCAATAATACTGCCTTTGCCATGTTACTTGAAAAATTATACTAACAGAGTCAAAATTTCCAACATAACGACCCTCATTTCTGTACACATTATATTCACTATATAATTGGTCCTTTGTATCTGAGGAGTCTACATCTTCAGATTTGACCAACCATGATTGACAATATTTGGGGGAAAAAACAGCCTAACAATAAAACAATGAAAAACAACATAATTTAGAAGACAATACAGTGTAGCAGCTATTTACATATCATTTACATTGTATTTGATATTATAAGTAATCAGAAATGATTTAAAGTATATGGGCGAATGTACACATTTGCATGCTTTATGCAAATACTATGCATTTATATAAGCAATTTGAGTAGCCACAACAGATTGTGATGTCCTAGGGAAGGAGAGGCGGTGGTGAAGGTGTATCCTGGAATCCACCTCCCAAGGATACCAAGGGATAACAGTATTTAATTTAAAATCATTGAACTAGTTTAATACTAGTGATAACTTCTAGGGACACTATGATCAAGTCAAATAGAAAAATTTGAGATTGAGAACACTGCTTAGGTAACTGACACTAAAAGTCTATGTTAACTCTAATCATGCAGGCACCTAAAGCTGAAAAATTTCATCCCTAAAGAATTCTGTCTAAAAAAAAAAAAAAAAGAAAAAAAAAAGAATTCTGTCTATACCTCTTTTTTCTATCATGTTAAGTCAACAAAAGATGGACTTATTAAGAATCTATTATGTGCAAAACACTGCAGAAGACACAAAATTTAAAATATATTTTCTCTAAAAGTCTTACATTTAGCTGGATGTCATAGCACACAGCTGTAATCCCTGCACTCTGGGAGGCTGAGACAGGAAAACTGTAAACTCAAGCCCAACTTGGAAAATTTAACAAGACCATCTCAAAAATAAAAAATAAAAAAGGGCCAGGAATGTAGCTTAGCACAAAGGTGCTGGGTTCAGTGCCCAGTACCACAATCTTATATTCTTGAGGAGATGTATATGTATACAATATATTTAACAAAACACTACATTAAATTCTTACTAAACATACATGTAACTTGATGCTGTGCTTTTTATTTCCTGATATTTTCTGCCTTTCTCAGTCTTTCTCAACACTAAATGTAAATTTATTATACAGTACATTCTAAATGAAATGCTGCTTACTGAAAGTTCAAATATAATAAGAAAAAGAAAAATCAAATCGGTACACTCTAATGTCCCCAGGATTTTTTAAGTGTCCTAAGAATGAGATTTTACAGGTTGCTCAAGAGCGAGCAGCATGTTCACACAGAACTGAATATATATTCCTCATTTTGCCTGCATATTCTTAAAGATATGAGTGAACTGTGCCCAAAAGTTTAATAATATGTTGAAAAAGTTAGACAAAAGGTACTAAAACCAGAAACTTTTAGTTTAGAAAGTAAACTTGGATCAAAAAGGAAATGACCTGTGTAATTCCTCATCTGCTTCTTTGAACCTTTAACTTTCCTCTTAAATTTTAAATCTCTGACTATGCACATTTTTAATTTAGAGAAATTATGTACCTAATTAAATAAGTAAAGGAAATTCAAATACAAGGCTACTGCTGTGTTTTGGGAAGGAGTGAGAACAAGGTACTAACATATGAGTATTATTAGCAGCACAATGTTTTGGCTCAACTTTTTTTTTTTTTTTTTTTTGAGACTGAGTCTGGCTATGCAGCAGGCTGGCCTTGAACTCACTATGTAGCCCAGGTTGGCCTTTGAATTTGCAGCTATCGCCCTGCCTCAGCCTCCTGAGTGCTGGGATTACAGGAGTGTGCTACCACACCTGGCTTCAACATGTTGTTTAAAATGGTTCTCTCAATCCAAACATCAGCACTGTCTAAACCAAGAAGTCAACTGCTCTGTAAAAAAAGGTACCTTGTATTATCTACAAGGGTATGTCTCTACTCATTCTTTAAACATAACCACCTCACTTGAATTCACCCTGACTATGACCCTGGTCAACTAATAATGGCCTATACACAACATGGTTTTATTACAGATAATACAGTTTGAAATTACTCAGAGGTCCTTTCTGACAGTTCCTTCTATATACCCCAGTTTCCAGAATTTGCTGGTCACACATGCTTCCAGGAGGAAAAAATGGTTTGAAACAACCAGGGAAAAGGGCACAAAAGACAGTGGGAAATAAACAAAAAGAAATAAACAAAGCTAGTCATAGTCCTACCTTGCTTTTACTCAATCAGGCAATCCTAAGGAGTTGGGTGTAAATCAAATATAATAAAATAATCTCAATCTTTCCAATGGGCTTAAGAAATTATTTCACAAACCGTTTTTCTTAATGTCTAATTAACCTTTAATATGCCATGGTTCCTGATGATTTAACTTCAAATTATACTTTCTGTCAAAGAATTAGTGACCTGTAAATAATCTTTGAAACGTGCGAATGAACTAAGGAGGCCTTTTCACTGTGAATCTTTCTGTAAATTATGGAAAAATCATTCTGTCTTATTTGCTTAATATATCCCAATTTCTTCTGTATTTGATTTCCCTAATGCATGGCTCAGAACCAGTCAAGACATTTGCAACTGGTATATTTAATCGGTATAGGACGCAAACACCACGAGGCACAGTTATGCCCGAATGGCACAACGGGCATGTGGACACCTCCTTCTGTGTGTTTTGTTTTTCCAGGGCTACCCACATAACTGATTCAAACAGAGCTCCTGAAGCCTAACTGAACAGTGAGTGTTGAAGGCTGCCAACCTGCTGACCATGTTCACACATCTCAGGAAAACAACAGAAACAAATGTGTAGTGGTTGGCTTAGGAATAGGATGGTTTCCATCATGGTAGCAAACAAGACAGTTGACTTCAACAAATACAGAAAATGTCTAATCAGGGTCTCAAAGGTTTTGATGTTGTTATTGACCTGGTTATAGCAGATTAAAGATAGCAGGATAGAGAAAGCTGAGTAAGAATGAAGTCTATTCTGCCAGTGTGGGAAAGCTCCAGGTGAGCTGAAAAAATTGAGAGGGCTTGGGCCTCAGACCCTGGGGTATGAAAAAGAAGCTCCTTAGGAATGTGGTCAAAGAAGAATTCGTAACAGAATAAGGCCATGAATAAGCCAGGAGCCCTGGAGGATGAGCAGCGCCTGGAGGGTGGGCTATCAGGTGATCCCCGGCAGGTCAGAAACATGAGATCGCAGCAGCTGGGACATGGTTCCTGTGAGCCAGGAGAAGTGACCACACGAGTGACAGACAGTAAGTGCAGAAGTCCAGCTGGCCTTCCTTATGGGATGACTTCAGAGCAACCACTGCTGACTCCAGTAGACAGTGTTGGTGACACTGTCCCCATTCACACCCCGTCCAATTCTGTGACCAGTTTTCTGGAGTGATGGTTGAAGCTCACCTGTGGTCTCCTTTCTTCCTCTGCATTCTTCCTCTCATCCTTGCTGAGCTTGCTCTGTCTTACTATCACTAACCTGCTATAACCAGGCCAGCAACAACAACAAAACCAATGAAGCCCTGATTAGATACTTCCTCTACTTGGCCAGCCATGTTGAAGTCAGGCCCTGCCCTCCCAACTCTGGCCACTTTCCCTCGCTCTCTGCCTCTCGTGGCCTCTCTTTCTTCACGCTGGTTAGCCTTCCTCATCTGTCAAAGGAGTGTTTGGACCAGATGATCTTAAAGTTCCTTCCAATTCTAACATTCTGTGATTCTTGGATGTTATAAATTCCCAGAATCATAAAATTTGGAGTTGAAGGGAACTTCAGAAGTCATCAACACAACTGCCTACTCAACCGAGGCTAACCTAGCCAGAACTAATAAGCTTTGAAGGTTCTATACAGTTGTTTCTGGCTGGCTGAATATGGCAATAATCAAAGCTTAAAACCTTAAATGTAAAGCATGAAAAAAAATATATATATATCTAAGACTTTTGGAACATCTAAGAAATGTTTTGAAAGAGCTGAAGCTCAGAGAGCAGCATGTTCTATTCCTCAGATGTTAGTATCTAAGTAGAAATTCCTAGTCTTTGTTTTTACAATATCAGAGCCGTATTAAAAAGTCACAAAGGGTGTCTGGGGATTCTAGCTTAGTGGTCCGAGTGCTTGCCTAGCAAGCCCAAGGCCCTGAGTTCGATCACTGGTACCACAAAAAAAATAAAAAATAATAAAAAAAAAAAGGTCAAAAAGGATGTCAGAAAATTCTCCAAGCATAGCTAGTTTAATTCAATTTATTACGTTAATAAATATATAAGACAGGACAATAAGTCATCACATCAAAAAACAAACATCAAAAAGAGAATAAAGGATATAAAAAAGAAAGTTACATTTTGAGATCCATTCAAGAAAAATCAAACAGAATGTCATCTGTTCTTAAAGGGTGAGTCTCAGTGGCAAGCTGCTTTTCAAAATTAATTTTGATCTCTGATAATAAATATTCTCTCTTCAAAAGAATTATTTTCTTCAGAATCTATGCCAACTGACACTCTATAGATCTTAAAGAACTCATTGGACGTATTTGTGTTTATTGTTAATTACTTAAAAGTGGTAAGTTCATAAATAAGAGATTTCACATTCATAGTTTGGAACACTCGTCAGTACTAAGATACCAATTCTCCCAAAACATTTGTATAAATTTATTATCATTCTGATAAAATCCTAGCAAATTTCTTTTTTATGGACATTGATAAGTTGTTATTAAAATTTGTAAGGAAATGCAAAAGACATAGACTGGGTAAGATCACTCTAAAGAATATATTCATATCGCTAGTGACTGAGACCTCACGGTACTGGCAGAAGGCTACATGAAGAACAAACCAAGCGTGCACACAAAGAACCATACAAAAAATGTGGTTTCTTGATTCACAACGAAGGCAATGCTGAAATTCAAAAAGGGAAAATGTCCTTTTAATAAATTAGATATCATATAGGGAGGAATCTTGACCTATCCACACAAAACACAACAATTAATTAGAAATGGATTGCAGACCTAAATAGTAAAGAAAAAAATACAGCTTCTAGTAGAAAACATAGGAAACTATCTTAATGACCTTAAAGTAAACAAACATTTCCTTAACGCACACAAAAAAGGCAATGATCATAAACAACTGACAAACTGGACTTCATCACAATGAAGAACTTTTTTTTTGGTGCTTGGGATAGAACTCAGGGCCTTGCGCTTGCTAGGTAAGTGCTCTACCACTGGGCTAAATCTCCAATCCCAATGAAGAACTTCTATTTTTTAAAATATACCAATCAGATATTGAAAGGGAAAATTAAAAATTGAGGCATATTCTCATTCTTATGTCTGATGAAGGATGATATCCAGAATATATTTAAAAACCCACACATCAATGAAAAAGATAACTTAATCTGAAAAGTGAGCAAAGAGTTGAATCGCTATTTTTTAAAATGAGCAAACCCCCCCTAAAAACAGACTTCATGAGAGAGGATATCAATTAGCCAATAAGTATATGAATAAAGGAAGCTAAGCACAGAGGCATGTACTTGTAGTTTCAGCTACACAAGAGGCTGAGGCAGGAAAGGACCTTGAATCCAGGAGCTGGAGTCCAACCCCTGGGCAACATGATGAGACTCCATTTCAAAAAAAAAAAAAGTGCTCAACGTCCTTAATCATCAGGGAAATTGCAAGCTAAAGTCATGAGATACCACTAACCAGAAGGAGTAAAATTAAAAGACTGATAATATCAAGTATTAGTGAAGATACAGAGCAATTAGATTTCTTATGCTTTGCTGTTAGGAGTAGAAAACTATCAGAGCTGAACATACACATATCCTATGACCTACTCTGAGGAATACATCTGTACATTGAACATATGATTATGAACAAGAATAATTATTGCAATTTTATTTAAAATAGCCCCAAACTGAAATAATCGAAGTGCCCATTAATAATAGAACAGAAAAATTATGGTAGATTCTATGATAAAATACTACATAGCATTAAAAAATACTGCATATATAAAAACATCAATGAACCAAAACAAAATGATGAGTTGAAGAGGCCAGACACAACAGGATGCATATGATATGATTTCATTTTTAGGAAGTTTAAGAATAAGCAAAACCAGTCTACAAAGATAGAAATCAGACTAGTAACTACCTTTGATAGGTACAAACAAGAATGCTTTCTAGGTGTTAGAAATGTTATATGATCACTGGGTGGTTGTTACATGAGTCTATCAATCTACATACATAAGATTTGGGCACTATATTGCATGTATATTCCACCTCAGAGCAAAATTTAAATGACAAAGTTATCCCACTGTGCTTCATGGTCCTACAAACTATGGCTTCATTACACATTGGCACCTTCCAGGGCCTAGTACAATGCCTGCTCAGTAAGTATTTACTGAATTTAATTAAAATGGCCAGGTACTGTAGTTCCATCTATATGATCCCAAGTAGATGATTTTCACATATGTCTGAGTTGTTAAGAAAAAAAACAAAACAAAACAAAAAAAACTATAGCTGTGTGGTTTCCTGCAGTTTCCTTTTCTATTCCCAGTGCATTCATTCATATTTAAAATATCTAGCTTTCCTTTTTCCCAAAAGGGAGCAGGAGCATTTGCATACTGAAAAACAAACAAAAACCAACTCCATTTGCAGGGCTTTAACAAGATTCAAATCAAAAAGGCAGAGGAAGAAGAAACAAAGAAAGGTGCTGCCGTGGCGCCCTAGAAAGCAGATGCTCATTAGGGTCAGACACACAGATCGCTATCACAGTGCGCTTATCTGAGCAAGCTTTCGTCAGAGCTCACAGTCAAATCGAATTCTGCAGGCTCAAAGGATGTGCACTGAAGAACATCCCGTACTGCTGAAACATGGATTTGAATTCTGTGACAGAAACAGGGATAGAAAAACTCTCTATTTCTATTCCACTGTATCACCGTAAATCGTATTTGTATGTCTTAAAAAATCTATTCTTAAAATGAAAGAGCAATCAAAATTAATTTAAGATTTCTCTTACAAAAATTTAAATCTGAAAAACTATAAACAAGTAAGAAACATATGTCTTCTAGTCTCTTGCAAATTAAAAATAGTTCTTTCATGATTAATTTTATATAAAGAATAGTTTAATGAAATATTCAGGAAATAGAAAAATGGTTACATGTGATTTTAAGCATTAGTATAGGCTAAAAAAAGTAAGCAGCCTACCACTTGACTATGTCATATTTAAGTTACAATCTCATTAGAAATACACATTTGTCATCAAAATCATTTCTGTTATGCTAATTATGTGCTCTTATTCAAAGTATTACATCATGTCTGCGCTTCTATAACACACTTACACATTACCAAATAAAATTTTCTGTAAAATTTCCATATAAAATTGGATAAAGAATCAGAAGAGTAAATCCGATTCAGAGGGGCAACTGCACTTAGCAGGTTCTTGATCATAATCTGTAGCATTAAGAGGTAGTAAAGATTTTTTTAGCCGAATTGAGTCAGAGACACTTGATCCCTGATTTGGGCAGATCAAGTAGGTGTAGTTTACAAGTGACAGTCAGTCACTCTGGTGGATGTACCACTGGTCCACGAACCCATTAGTGGACAGAAGTCTCAACTGGCTCACTGTTACAACGTCTGCCGAGAAGCTGGGGGCCAGAACAGGAGGAAGAAGGAAGGATTTAGGGTCATCCAACCCTTTCTGGATAAGACCTTGAACTATTCTATTTCACAGGCCTTCGGGCTTTGGGCAGCTCTTCACCCTAACATCTGTTGAGTCACAATCCAGAAGCAAAATACCAAGAGATCCTCTTTAGCATGAACAGGTTCAGACTCTCTTTCTTTCATGGGGCAGTTCTTAATCTGTGCGCCACTGGCTGAGTCTAGGGGAAAAAATCTGAGGTGAATGGAAATATATGCCATCATCCTATTCTCAAAAAGGCCTGAGTTTCCTAGGAGTTAGAACCATCAGCAGACTAGATAAAAACAAAGTTAAGTGACGGCACTAGAGAGTGTGGACTTCACTGTTGTTTCTTTCTTGTTACTGATTACAAGAGGTATTTGCTTGCTGATTCAGGGTCAGAGAAGAGTGAGGAAAAGTTGTGAGGGTGTTTGTAATCTAACCAGTGGTGAGCTGAGAAGGGAAAGTATTTTGTTAACTGTGGGAAAGAGATTACCTTCAAAGCCAGCACAAGAAATGAGAACAGATAAATGGGACTAGTCTGGAAGTGAGAGAATTCTCTAGGGTCTATCTCAGCTGGAAGCCTCCACACCAACAGCTGGTTTTGTAAATCCCTGAGTCTTCTGACATCACAAACCATACTTCCCCTGTTCTGGAAACCCCAGTTTGTAAAGTTCAAAGCTCTCATTGAGTACTGTACAGAGAGGTACTGTCTTCCCTCTCCTGTAAAGATGGTAAAAGTGGGTTCCTGGACTTACAACTCTGAGTACTCACCCTCTTCTCCAAGAAACATCTTCTCATAGGTGATTTGGTCCTATGGGGGCTTAGCATAAAGTTGTATGTCAATTATAGAGTGAATGACTTTTACAGGCTTTTATGGATTGGCTGGGAACCTAAGTATAACAATCTATACATGAAATGAGTTTCGAGTTCTAAATAACCAATTGACAAGTGTACTGGGTAAAATAAAACTTACTGGAAGTACAATTCACTTGCAAGTTAAAGTATATCCAATCACTGACAGCATATACCAGATAAGAAAAACAGCCAATTCTATCTGTTATTTTTCTTTAATATAACTGTGCAAAACACGGTGTGGGGAAAAAAGAGATTGAGATTAGGAAATTTTAAAAAATACAGTGCAATTAATAACAGCTGTGCATTTTAAGAGACAGAGACAGCCTTAAAAGTATTTCAGTGAATGACTCAAAAATAATTTTTTCTGGTAAATTTTTCTTTTCATAAACGTCTACATTTGTCAAAAGCCTTTTTGTTGATGAATTCCAATTGTTGTTGAGAAGACAAAAGTAAAACTGATGGTATTATGAGTTTCTAGTAAAATTTACTTTTCCATATGTCTAAATATTTTTACACGAGACTTTATAAACTGTGAGAATATTTCCTTGTGATTCTACGAGTAAAGGAGAGCTTAAAGCATCTCCAGCACAAATACACTCCCAGCTGTAACTCAAAATCATAATGTTTAAAAAGTTTCTAACAGGATCAATGGTACAATGTTATATTTGAGGTTAATATAAATGTAAGCTTATTATTTTGAAAAAAATCCTCATTTTTGGCAATCTTGATCCCCCCTCCCCAAGAAACTCAAGTTAAGAGCACAATATTCCACGACGGTAGCCATCCAATTCTGCTATTCCAAATATTCAGTTTTTCAACTCATATTAAAACACAACTGGCATTTCGTGAAATGGGCCCACATTGCAGAGCTGGGAAAATGATGCATTTTTCCTTCAAGGCCAGTGAAAAGTCTTTATGATCTCATCTGATTTCACAAAGCCTTCCCTGAAGTCACTGTTTGTCTGGGACCCAGGAGCCCAACTGCAGAGCACGTGTTGAGGGGGCAGCCAGAGGGACAGATGCTGGGTCCCACATGGAGGCCAAGTAGAGGACAAGACTCTTAACACACTTGGTCCCATTTGCAGAGGTGAATAACAGCTGTGTTTAAAAGAATAAAAGTTAGATGATGACCAGATAAAGAGATGTCCACAAAAGATACGGAATAATTTTTAAAATCTATTTTTGAAAAAATGCCAGCTCACATTAGACATCATCAGTGTGTATATTGTAGGCAATGATCTAATCAGAAGCATTAAAAAACCCCAATTTATTTTTTTCCTTTGCCATAAGCAAGGCTAATGAGTTAGGAAAAATAAACAGCATTTCAAATGGTTCAGAATGATAAAAGTAACATTTCTGTATACCCATTATGTCATCACTTAAGGATTACATTACCAGCCTGTCACAACAGTAATAGGTTGGCTTAACAGTACATTTGTAAGCATGAAACTAGAAATAAAGTAAAAGCATAATTGAATATAAAACTTTAAGGGGAAGGCGTTAAAGTTCAAACATTTTTTTTTTAAATTCTAAGTACTGTCAAGAGAATTACAAAGCAAAAAACAAAACAATGCTGATTATCAACTCAAGAAATTTTCATTCGTTAAAGACCAGTATCTTTCTAAAATCCCCAGGTTTGTTGTACCTTTTATCAGCACTTTACATTTTCTCACAAAATGCATGACATTTTTAATCCTATATATATCTCAGTACGTTCAGTATTTTGTAACTATTCTTCAATTACTTCTTGTACTGTGTCTCTTCTGCCTTCCCTGGTAGTGTGTGAGTTACCGGAAAAAAGGGACCAGAGCATCCACCTGGTAACCCTTCCCAAAATCAAGCTCTGTATTGTACACTGGGGTCATGCTGTAAATACAAGTGGCTGGCAAGTGTTTTAGCCTGTCACGAGCCTCAGCAATTTTCCAATAAGCTACCATCTTAAAAGATAACCTAATACTAGAATATATAGACATTATAGCCAACATAGGAAATCATTCACCAGACAATGATTTTACATGATTATAGTACTAGATTTATAAGCAACTAATTCATATTAACATGCAACATCTCTTTTAGATTCTAGAGTTTCATATTCATCATCCAGAAATCCTTACTTCTTCTTCTTCTAAAATAACAAATACATCCATTTAAGAACTGGCTAAAAGACAATGTAAGGAGAACAACAACGTTTGGTATTATATATTCGTTCTCCTTGGCGGTCTAGACATTGTATTTTGCACTCTTCTTTGTTTCTCTCATCATTCTGACATGCTTATTTTTCGGCGCTTGCTTGAAAAATTAAAATATGCATATAATTATGTTAAGGAGACTAGATACATTAAGCAAAAATAAAGAATTAGATTATGGATGATGTATGTAGCTTGTTGTTGGCTTAGCCGTCATCATCCACTTTGTACTTTTCTTCTCAAATCTATTGGATGAAGAGATTTTTAGTTTCTATCATCAAGTATGTGTGGGCTCAAATTTGTACGAGTGTTTGATGGTTCTAGGAAGAGCTTTTGCTGTTTATTACCTGACCAATCTTCCGGTGGTGAGACTATACCCTCCAAGGGCTACCTTTGGTGAGAGGCACAGCCCAGTTTTATATTTATTCATTAAAATGACACAGAGAGAAGTCAGAACATTTAAATTCACCCTACGTAACATTCTCAAGTCCAACATTCCACTTTTGAATATTTGGTTTGATTTTATAACAAATATTACGGCGCTGCATTTAAATACCTGACATGTCATTACTGTTTTCTTAATTTTACACTGCATAAAATGCTTCTATTTGAGAGAACTTGATATATTCATACTTAGTCTCATAATATCCCAATGAGTGGGATAAAAATTTTATTCTCCCAATAAAAAGCTAGATGGCAGAATGGCAAGGTTAGGGGCATGCAACAGTCAGAAACTGAGAGATAATTATAATTATCAACACCTCAATGATGGATTACATTTCAGTTATTATTCATTAAATGAATAAATATTTTTATCCTGTCTGAAATGCACTAAAAAGAAAACTAAACAGGAAAAGCTTGGGTAGTGTTAGCAGAAGAGGTGGGCTGGCAACAGGGAGCACAGAAAGGCTAAATTACCAGTCCATTGTATGTGGCATTTTCCCTCTCAATCTACTCCAATAAGACTTTTCTCTTGTACCCATACCCTTTAATAAAGATTGCACGAAAAGGCTCTTTTGGTTCCATAAATGAAGCATTGATCAATCAATATGTAATTCATTTGCCGGATCTTAGTTCATAAAACATTTGAAAG
>PVJO010004082.1:75426-114326 GCA_004026905.1 Hystrix cristata
CTCCTCTTCCTCCTCCTCTTCCTCCTCCTCTTCCTCCTCCTCTTCCTCCTCCTCTTCCTCCCAGGCAGAGAGAAAGACACCGCAGAGCGCAGAGGGCACCCCGGACAGGGCGCTCCCAAGGAGTTTCCTCCCGGAGCCCTACTGCGCCGGGGCTGCCAAGCACGGGCGCGCGGACCGCGCTCCGCCGACGCGAGCAGGCTGAGAGGAGCCCGAGGAGATCAATACCGGTGCAAAGTGCTGCGGCGGCGGCGGCGGCTGCGCTCGGTGCCAGGCGGCATCTGGGGTGGGTGCGCCCGACCGGGAGAGGAGAGGGGCTGGCGTGCGGCGGTGGGGGAAGGGCGCGGGGGCGGGGCCTGGGCGCCGGCGAGCCGGGACCCGCTGGAGGTGAGGGCTGAGTTTTAACCACTCCTCACCTCCCGGGCTGCTGGTAGGACCAGCAGGAGCTCTGGGAGCCCGGATCGCTTTGTGTAGGGGTGGGATGGTGGAGGCGGGTTGGGGGACCCAGTTTAAGAACTGCGAGAGGGCACCTCTTTTGCTTTCCTGAGTTTTAATCTTCGTAAGAGGGAAGGGAATAAAGGAAATCTGATTAATCTCTTACTTCCCCTCACTCCCCCCATCTCCGCCCAATGATTTTTTTTTTTTTTTCCCCACAAGGGAAGGAAAATGATTTAGTGCCCAGCCACAAAGCTGGGGTCGGGACACCTGGGTTCTGTTCCTCCCACCCCTCACAACGGGCCACAACACTAATTTTCTAGGTGACCTTGGAAGGGTTATCGTCCTTCGGCTTGCTTTTCCCAGATGTGAAAGGTATAATTATGCTCCCTGCCCGGGCGCGGGGGTGGGGGGAGAAGACACACACACACACACACACACACACACACACACACACCCTACAACAAATGGACAGATCCTTCCCAGGGTCATACTGCAAAGAAGCAGAATGTTAATTTAATAGGGGACAAAATATAGATACCAGTTTTTCTCCGCCTCTTTCTAATGCCTCCAGTCTGTCAACTCCCACTCAAGAGCAAGGGAACCCTCTGAGTTTGGAATATTTTAAGGCCATTTTGAAAGTCACTCTGGCATATTGTTGCAGTGTTCTTCAGTGACACATAAAATCAATCTCCTCTTTCTGTCTCGCTCCATCTCCTAATTGTCACAGCTCTAGACAGCCCCAGCCGAGCAGGGGTTCAGTTCGCTGCATAAGTGGATACAATTTAATGGAGTTAATTGGTCCCCGAAGTTACCTGTAGAAGACATTTATATTCTAGATCAAAAAGAGGGAGAATACCAAACTGTCCAATAGCACAGGTAAGAAAGCATCTCCTAACTGGCATCTTTGCACAGCTAATAAAATGCAATAAAATTTTTGTTATTAAATAAGCCTAATTATTTTTTCATTTTGCTTTCCTGAGAGTCACTTCTTAATAACACAATATATAGTTTGTGTAATGATGTGTAAGTTTGTGTAATTTTGGATACATTTTAATACAAAAAAAAAAGAAAAACGCAAGATAAATCAAACTGAACTGGAATATATGATTTGTTAGACAGTCAAGTTTTTATAAGTTTAGTGAGATGCTTTAAAGCAGTGATAAAATGGTAAAATGAAACCCATATCATCTTTCTATGATTTAGACAAATTTCTTGGTCATTTTTGGCAGAAACAAAATATGTTTTATAGGAGAACAAGTTGCATATGCCAGGAGGCAGATCGTGCCCCTCTCCATTTCCCATGCAGAATCCTATAAGAAAACTATGAGCACTGTTGAGGTTAATGGCAAGCTGAAAGTTGAAATTGTTCACTGTCTAGCTAGGAGAGCTTGAAAAACTCCTTATTTTGTTTCAACAGAGACCTTTTAATGTTGTGACATGAACTAACCAACGTTTTAGGAACCGTGGGAAACTGGGAATTACGGTTCAGGGCAGTCACAAAAGGAGGAGAAATAAGCTGAGAACAATCTCAGAAGGTCTAGGTTAGAAGAGATACAAGAAATTACCAAACTTAGACTGTTCTATTTACTGTTTGTTGGTCTTTTTTTCCTGGGAGATGAAAATTCAGCCTGTTTTAAAGAAGCCCAAAGCAGAGACACATGTGTATAGACACTTGATTTATGACCGAGTTGTTATTACAGAGCAGTGGAGAAAGAATTAAGTTTTCAACAATCTATATGGAAAAAATGAAGTCAAAGCCCTGCTTCACAGATACCAAAAGCTGGGAGATAATTCAGGTGGTTTGAAGACCTAGATGCGAAAAGCAAAACTATGAAGCTACCAGAACACAATAGAGGGAAATAGCTTTTTACCATGATGTAGGCAAAGATTTCTTTAATATTGTGAACAAGAGTGCAAGATTGTTACGTTTCATCATATTAAGAACCACAGCTCATAGAGAAGAGTCCATAAAGGGTAAAAAAAAAAGTCACAAAATAGTTATTTGTAATATAAATAACTAGAAAAGTTAAAAACACAGAATACATAAAGAATTCCTTTGGATCAATAAGAAAAAGAGAACTCTTTCAAGGAATAAAAGAATGTATGTGTTTTTCACAAGGGAGGAAGGAGAAATTTGCTGCTATTTTCACCAGCAAATATGTGAAAAGATGCTAATACTTATTAGAGAGTAACAAGGTGAATGCAAATTAAAATAATAATAAGATGCCTCTTCACAATTACTGACTGGCAAATGTCAAGAATTTGGAAATGAGTAAGAGTAAGTGAAGTTGTGGAAGAAGAAAAATTATCTAAAATGCTACTTATCATACAAAGCATAATTGGTAAGACCATCACTTTAGAAAGTACAGTAGTTTGACATTACTCAATTTTACTTGCATGTATATTACAATGCAGTTATTGTTATACATCCTGTTTTATTTTATGAAAAAATAAAGTTTCTTAAAATAATAATAATGTAGTTAGTGCACTATGTATCATTATCTTCAAAGTAGTTAAAGTACAAGACAAAAATCAAAAAGATTCTTACAAAAAACATAATAACACAAAACTTTCTTTTCAATAATCTAATATAAACTAGAGGTATAAATGAAGTGAATTATTTTGAAACAACGAAATATGTAATTTGGGGGAGAATTTTAATTTCTCTATACTTCCTATTTATCTCTCTTCTATTTTGCTCTTTATTTGTATATTTATATATATTTAGTGTTTCTCCTGAGTATCTTCCCAAAAGAGTTAAAATCACATATTACAGGGATACGTGCATACCCATGTTTATAGCAGCACAATTTATAACAGTTTGTTCTTGGAACCAGTATACGTCTTAAAGAAATTCTTCTATGTATGCAACAGAAGAAATGTACAGGAACATTAAAGATACATTGAAAATAACTTAAATGCCTACCGAACTGGATCAAAAGATTGCAGTATGTACACACAATGGAATGCTGCAGCAGCAAAAGTGAACTACTCCAGTTAAATGCATCAGTATGGAACATTGCAAAAGTAATGTTAAAGAAGCAAGTAAATGGAATTTATAAAGCATAATTTCATTTGTATGAAGCTCAAAACCAGAAAGAAAAAACATCCACAACTAAACAGTGTATCATGTAAGAATATGTACAGGAAGAATTTTTTTTTCAAAAAATAAAGAAATGCAAATGGATAATAACACAAAATTCAGAATAGTGATTCTTCTAGAGAGATAAGAGGGGTGAGGAGCTCAGAGAGGAGCAAAGAGGACTTACAGAAATGGTAATGTTCACACTGCACTCTGGATGGCAGATGTATAGGAGTATATTTCAATGATTTTCTCAGGCCATGGAATTTTTCATATTTTGTTGCATTTCATGCTAAGATATCTTTAAAATAAAAATCAACTTTTAAACATGATGATTTTTAAGTAAATACAAAAGCAGAGAGAATTGGATAATAATCCATTTACCCCTAACATTTAGCTTCAACCTTTACCAACTATTTGCAGTTCTTGTTAACACACAGACACAGACACAGACACACACACACACACACACACACACATTTACTTTTATTTTCCTGAAGTACTTTAAAGGAAATCTCAAAATCGTAATTTCATCAATATCCATTAACAAACAAGTTTTATGTAAAACAGTAATACCATTATCACACCTAAACAAATGTAACAGTTTGTTAATGCCAGTTAATACCCAGTGATTGCCCATTTCTTTCTCATTATCCCAAAATCACTTAGGGTTAGGGTTAGGGTATTTTTGCAGTTTATTTAAGTGAGAATGAAAGAACATCACATATTAAATTTGATTTATATGCTTCTTAAGTCTCATCAATGTATAAAAGTTCAAGCTCACTCATTTTTAAAATTGATACTTGTGTATTGAAGAATTTGGGTCATTTGTCTTATAGAATTTCCATTTGGCTAATTATAACTTCATGGTAATGGTTAGTTTTAGAGGTTTGATTAGATGCAGATTCACTTTTTTTGGCCAAGTTTTTCTTAGATGGTACTCAGCAAACACAGAGAACATGATATGCATGACTTCAGGAGACAAGTAGTGTCTGAATGTCTCACTCTTAGTGATGTTGTAAGGATGATCAGAAGGCCAGCTGTTTGCATTCTGGGAGGCTGAGGCAGGAGGATCCCAAGTTTGAGCGCAGCCTGGGCAACTTAGTGACTTACTGAGATCCTGCTATAAAAATCTTAATAAAAAATAAATAAGAAGGGCTGTGGGTATAAATCAGTGCGAAGGCCTTTGTTTCAAGCCCTACTACTACAAAAAGAAAAATAAAGAAGTAGTTTGGGTGTTAATGATCTGATTTAACCATTATGAAGTTCCCTATCAACCACTCACAGGATAATTTTTAATATTCAGAAATGTTGCCTAAATCCATTATTTCGTTAGGAGTTACAAAATTGAAGCTTTTCTGATTTTGTCATTCCTTCTGCATTTATAAGTTGAAATTTTTATATGGAGAAGAACTTTGTCTTTTCAACTCTTTGGTTAACTAGAAATACAGCTAGCATAAGAAAGAGGATATATTTTCCGTTACTTGCTTATTTTCACAATAAGTTAGTTTCATAAGAAACTCCCAAGGTATCCCATTGTAAGTAATATTTTGAACTTCGAAATTATAGCATATTTGAATTGCTTCAATCCTTTACAGTCATTATTCTTGATGATGCTCAAATTGTTCTATCTTTGACCAATGGGAGCCCCTTTGAATCGGCCTTTTCTTTCTTCCTTCTTCTCTCCCTCTCTCTCTCTCTCTCTCTCTCTTTACAAAATAGACTCGGTCTTTGCTAGCTTTTCTGCTTACTAGCATGATAAGATTGTCCAGGATCTTAGTTCTTTCCTGACCTGAATCAGCTGTTTCTCCAAGAAACACGTGTCAGCTTTCTTTAAAAAAAAAAAAAAAAAGGTTTAGAATAAAAAATTCTTTAAAACATGTTCTGCATATTTATCCCCATTGGGGGAAAGAGCTCATAAAAGGTTCTTAATGAAATTTTGTGCCAAGATGACCCCTAGGAGAGGAGGAACTATTGAGTAATTTTCCCCAAAAGAGTTCACATCTCCACGACTTCACCAATCTTGAAGCATTTTCCACTAGTAGGACATTTAGGATACAGCAGACTCGATGCCTCTTTTCATGAGGCTTCGGATCCAGTAAAGGAGACAGATGTGAAGCAGTGATAAATCGTAATCAACTCTAGGAAGAAAGTAGCAGGTCAAAGGGAGAAGACTAACTGTGAGAATGGGTTAAAATTTTTACTTAGGGAAAATGTCTACCTTCAGGGAGGTGTAATGACTAAGAATGGGTCCACTAAGAGAACCTTGTGTAGGACAAAAAGTGAAGAGCTATGTTCCAAATGGCTAGAGAAATGAACTGCTCTATCCGGGAGCTCCAAGGTGGTCTGTAACCAGGCTGTAACCAAAGGGGCAAATACTTTTATTATAGTTCATCAGAAGTGGACCAAACAAATTAGTTTTAATTGATGCCTTTATTCTAATGCCATCTGTCCAAGTGTATTGAAACAATTGACTATTTCAGTTTTGCTGCAACTATTTTGCTACAAAAGCCCCTGTGCTAGAGCATTAGTGAATTGTCAGTGGGATTTATGCTCACAAGAAAGATCTCATTTGGACCTTGGTGACGACTGATCAGTGAGCAGGCTTGTACACTGTAACTAGGTTATATCTGTAATACAGATAGTGAGCACCTAAACAGGAAGACAACAGTTTTCGTAAGATGAAAATGTGACTAGCATATATGTTAGATTTTTTTAGAAAGTTAAAGAAACATGTAGCTAAAGGGAAGCAATGCTTATAATCTACAATGAGGTTTTATCATGAATATGAAATTATATTTTACTTCAGGAAAGGTTATATGTGAATCTTCTAATCTGATCTTTTCAGATATTTTCCTGAAACTCTAGGAATATGCTTTTTAGAAAAAGATTATTAAAATTAAACAGACAAATTTAAAATTCACGTAATTTTCTACTACCCCCTGAGTTTAATTCATTTGGGAGGGTGTGTTGGGGCTGAAATTTAGGCCCTTGCACTTGCTAGGAGAGCACTCTACCACTGAGCTAAATCCTCAGCCCCCATCCCCAGAGTTTAATTCATACCTGTTTTGTTCACACCTTTTACCACAACTCACAACTTGATTCCAGAACAGACTCCTCCTATTCTTCCAGATTCATTTCCTTCTATGCCGTTACCTCTTGGCTTACCATTTTTTCTCTCTTCCATGCCTCCTCCTTCTACCCTTCATCATATTGTACAGTTCTAGCTATCTTTGGCCTTTTTGGATCCATTGGCCTAGAGTATCTTTCACCCTTTGGAGCTAACTCACTCTTACTCCTTCCTTGAGATTAAGCTCCACCAGACTTCCACTGGGTTGAGTTGAGCACCTCTTCCTATGGCACCTAGCCCAAACTTCTCTCAGGACATCAATCAAACGAATTCACCTAGTAAATGGGGGTACAGTTGGAATGGAGTAAGGGTAGTCAGAGGAGAGATGGAGAATTCCAGGCAAAATTATTAGTCCATGCAAAATTGTGCATGCTGATAAGCATACAATTACAGAAATATGAATAATTCACTGTGAATTATAATTCCAAGTACACAATGCTGTGGTCTGAATGTCTCCCAAAGTTTCTGTGTTAAAACGTACTCCTATTTGTGGTGCTATAAAGTGGTGGGATCATTCTGAGTATGGTTAAGTCATGTGGCTTTTAACCTAATTAGTTATCTATTGTTACTCCACAATTATTTCCCAAATTTAGCAGTCTAAACAACATTCATTATATCACACAGTTTCTGAGGATCAAGAATGTGAGTATGGTTTAGTTGGTTGGTTCTGGTTCAGGGTGTCTCAAGAAATTAAGATGGAGCAGTGGTCACCTGAAAGTTTGACTGGGGCTGGAGGACGTACTTCTAGGCTCTCTCATGTGGTGTTGCTGATGTCTTCAGTTCTCTGGGTAAGCTTCTGTCTATAGGACTGCTTATGATAGGGCAGCTGGCTGCCTCCAGAGTGAATGAGAGGGAGACAGGGAGAGAGAGGGAGGGAGAGAGAGAGAGGCTGCAGTTTTCATAGCCTCATCTCAAGTGCCATACCATCAATTCTGCCACATCCTATTTGTCATAATGTGGCAAGGAACTGATTATACAAAAAAGTGACTATCAGGCGGTAGAGATGATTAGGGGCCAATTGGAGGCTGACTACCACAATAATGTATACAAAAATGTCAAATGGTCACATTCTTATTACCTAATCTTTTACTTAATCATACAATAAAAATTGTATGCTCTATGCAATTCAATTTAGAAAATTGCCCATTGAGCAATTATGCCCTGTGTCCCTCTCCTCCTATCCTCTGGCAACTGACAATCTAACTTTTGCTTTCTATGCTTTTGCCAATTTTGGATTTTCCATGTAAGTGGAATTATATAATATACAACATTTTTGATCTGTTTTTATGTTAAATGGTTTTTTCCATTTAACATAACCTTTTTGAGGCTCAGCTACACTGTAGTATGTATGGATGTAGTATGTATTCCCTTTCATGACTGAATAATATTCATATATATATTACTATTTGTTTATCCATCCATTGTTTGCATCTTTAGATACTGTGAACAGTTTTTCAGAAGTTTTAGTTTGAGGGGCATTGACTTTGAGAATGAGTGAATGAGTCCAGTGGTTATTTGTATCTGTGAGTCTGAAGTTCAGAGAAGAGATGAAAGACCGAGATAGACTGGGAGTCAGCCACACTGTATGAATTGAAGCTAAAATCACGAGAAGGGATGACATTGTCTCAGCAGGAGAACATGTACATACAAAAAATGCAGCAGACTACAGGTAGAAATTAGTAACAGTTTTTATACAAGAATTGGCTCAAATCTCCAAGCATTCTTTGGTTGAACACCTTGGGTCACAGTATTAAACTAGAACACATTTTCTAATTTATCACTGACCTCCAGACATTATAGGACCAAATGCCTTTCTTCTATAATGTATTCAGATTGTGTAGTCATTTTTATTGTCAAGAAATCCCTCCTTTCTAGGTGCTCAAAGTAGAATTTACAACATGAAGAAATCACAAACTGCCCAGTAGACAATGGATAAATTTTAGTTACTACTTTGTAATATAAGTATCACGTTTCCTATTGACTAAATAACACCAGGACTTTCATTTTTCTTTGAAATATTTTGTAATATTTAGTGAATTTTCTAGATCTCCTGTAATTTACCACATAGCAATATAATAGAGTAGTCTAGTAATGTTCTGCATCATGGTCAGTAAACTATGTGCTCCAATAAGTTCTTATAATGAATACTTCGCTTAAGATAGTATCTTGTCCTATTATTATAAAAAGGAACAAGACAAGTCCTCTATTGAGTTATCAGTCCCTTTAACTCGTTTCACTATGAGCTCAAGCCTATTTATTCATGATTATGTCTACATTATCATTTCTCCAATTATATCAATACTCTTTCAATTTCAGAGCACATATTAATGTTGACTTCACATTTTTCTATTAAAACCATTTTTAAAATATATCTGTAAGAATGTTTTTGATTTCGTTTCTGTATTTTTGCATTAATAGTCTTGTCATATTTGCTAACATACCAGGCTTGAGAATTCTCCCAGTTCCATTTTGTCACTAATAGGGAATATTGAACAACATTGGAAAGCTAAAATTCACCCTAGTGCAGTAGCTTTCAACTAGATAGACACCAAGCTGTTCACCTGCACTTTTGGGGATATATTCTCCATCGCATTATGCTCTTAGGATTGCATGAACCTTTTTATGTTTGCAACCTTCCCACTCTAATGGATATTGGAGCATAAGCATGACTGTAAATCTGCCTAGAGGACTAAATTCCATCTCATATTGAGCTCAATTGTTTCCATTTCCTGTATGCACAATGCAGAATGCAATGATTGTAAACCATCCAATCTTTGTCAGGACTTTCTGTGCTTGGTATATACTGTGATCGACACAGAGATGATAATGAAATGCAAGCAGTCCTGGGCTGGCTGTCGGGTTGTTTTCAATGGGATTTTTTTGTATTCGGAATCTAATCTAGTTATGAACAGTAGCTGCATCCTGATGTATACCAGGAAGTAAGTTAGATGCCTGGTAATACGATACAGGGCAGTGGTGTTTACTGTTGTGCAATCATTTCAATATTCCAATTCTTTGAGAGATTGACCTTGTATAGCCTCAAAATGAGGAGCTAACACCCTTCAGTGAGTGTTTTGTGAGGAGACTAGATGCCTGGCAAGTGCTTGAGCTACCTACTTATTTAGTTACCTACTAAGCCCCTGGGTAATTGATGTTGACAGAGAACTGGCAAAGGATGGTTAGATGAGAACACTCCTGCCTTGTCGGAATTCACTCTAAAACATAGCCATTTCCGATTGTTTCACATTTGGCTTCCATGAATGCCTCATACTTGATATCTCTTACCCAATGTTGGCCACTTGCTAAACATTATCTCACAATCTCCTTACTGTTTAGTTTACTGTTTTTGCATTTGCAGATGAGAAGAAAAAACTGTACGGGGTTACATCTTGCTCAAGGTTTTAGAGTGGAGAAATTAGAATCTGAATTAAGTTCATAATGCATTATGCCTCATTTCACTTTAAGCAAAGAGCAACAAGAAGGAATAAGTGTTCACTTAATTTTATAATTATTTTGGTATTAGTAACTACACTTACGTACATTTTCTATGACGCTGTTTTTATCTATTCTCATCATGTAAAAGTATCTTCTGATGCTAATTCATATCTAGTTATTATTTTCATGTAGTTACATCAGAGCCAATGCACAATTTCAGATTCTACATTCTCCTCTCTCTCTCTCTCTCTCTCTCTCTCTCTCTCTCTCTTTCTCTCCATTTCTTTCTCAGCTTTAGAATTGAAGCCAGGGCCTCATCTATGCTAAGCAGCTGCTTTACCACTGATCTATAGCCCTATTTCACTTCTTCTTTTTTAAAATGTAATATTTCATTTACATTTTGCATGTTGTATAGCTTTTATAGTCACAATTTCTGTAGTTACACAATAAAGAACTTGGTTGCCATGCAATCATTTTCAAAAAATTCTTAATTGTGACAATGAAAATTAAATGTTACAAGTATATTTTAGGATAACCAGAATTATGGAAAACAAAAAACACAAAACAGGAGGTGAGTATTTCCTTAGCAAAAAGATTCAATATACAATTCCTTAAATGGACTCCCCAGGGATTTACTTTTGCAAAATTAAGAGTTATCAGCACACTTATGTGAAAATCTGCCTAAGGCTGGATAATTTCTGAGATCCAGAAATATGTCGATCGTGTAGAGGAGTCTACTCATATATTCTAGGTGATGTTCGGTTACAGAAACCTACAGGAATGAAGAATGTGTTTACTTCTTGGGCTCTGGTGGTTCACTAAAAACTCAGAAGGATTTTTCTCTCATTCACTTTCGTGGTGCCTGACTCCAAGCATTTCTAGAACTGCAGAGTCCTTGGGAAGTCAGGGGCAGTGTGTATTCCTCTATTCTAGTCTGTCCTCCTCCCTCTAGGCAAGGCCACACCCAAACCAGCTCAAACAGATGACATTCTTCCCCATTTTTAACAAAATTCGGGGACTGGGAGGATTCCTCATTTTCTCGGTAACTCATTTTAAAAGTATCAGCATTTTCAGTTTAGTTTTTATGCAGTCAGTGGAGTGCCTCCTTGTCTTTCCTAAAACTTGGTATCTCATATAGGAGACATTATTCATGAATTTAAAACTAAAGAAATGATAAATAGGGATCAAATAGAAAATAAGTCATATTTTAGATTGTCTATGGCTTTAGATATATTATCACAATGTCGTAACATTAAGACAAGCAATAGCAAATATTATCCACTAAAAGTCTCAAATTTTGTGAGTAGAAATACATACATTTGATGTCTAGAGACATTTGACTGGGAATATATGATTATGTTTAAGAGAGAAGACAGCACTATGACTTCCCTCATCCTCCCCAAAATGATTTTATTCTTGCTTATTGAGATTAGATTATATTTAAGATATACAATTACAAAAATTCTCCTATCCCCTTCTATACACAAAATATGGTTGTATTTTTGTTTAATGAGGTCAGATCGATCTGGGAAAAAAATCACTCCTTACCATTCTGCTAATTGTCTCCCATCAAGTTTTATTTTAGTTCTCTTAAATATCAGGAAGCTGAAATTTTTGAGGAGATTTAAAAGGACAAAGACTAGCAAAGGAAAAAGTAACTATTTAATTCATATCCAGTGAACATCCCCTCTTCTATGCTTTCTATACAACCGCTGTTCCAAATCGAACGCTCCTTTGGTATTGCATGAGAATCTTCCTTAACAGTTCAGACACACTTACCCAAAGCATCACGTTGTCATCACTTTTATTTGGGCTAGTTTATTTAATAAAGATGGATGTTTTTCTCTGATATCAACATTCTGATAGGCCTAGTTTTTAAATTTCTTTTTCTTAGAAAATTTCTGTCTTGAACATAAATAAGAATGTGAATACTCTTCTTTGTTCCAGTCTTCTCTTGTCTGTTTTGGCACTGAAACTGATAGGAAGCCACAGTGCTAGATAAGAAGTGTCTATCAGATTTAACCGTTCTGCACATGATTAATTTTGTTATGAGCAAAACAGAATGTGTTTTCTAGGTTCCTCTAGCAGCTACTATTTGAAACTATTCCTGCCCTTAAATAATCTTAGTTTACATGTAGTAAAGCATGTCTTAGTTGAAAAAGTTGCTTTCTCTTTCTTCCATTCATGTCACTGCACCTTCTGAGGCTTCTAGGATTATATTTTCTTTTTTCTTTCTTCCTTTTTTTTTTCTTTTTGGTGTTAGGGATCAAACTTGGGGCCTTGTCCTTGCAAGGCAAGCACTCTAACCTAGGATCATATTTTCATTCTTAAGAAAATGGTTACTATTACCATGATATATTACCATGAATTATAAAACTCCTCTAACAAATTTTATTTTGCATGTTATAACTAATTTTGAAAGAAGTGAAATTAGTAAAAAAGAGAAAAAGAAGATAATAAAATGTCCAAATTAGGTAATCAAATGAAGCCAAAGACAAAACTGAAATTAAAATATCTTCCTTATCAGGCTCTGGTAAAAATGTACAAACTCCTCAAGGACAACGAAATTTTTTGTTTTACCAGTGTCCCATAAGTACATGAATTGCAAATGTTACCAAGTTGTCAACACATCTGCAGATTCAGAAAATTTAGCCAAAGATAAGTTTGTTGATTATACGAAGTTATAATAGTCTCCTGATATTGTACATACAGATGTCTTTTGGTGGGCAGGAGTCTGGAATCAGACTTCGGTTTTGACTCTTTCTCCATGTCACCTAATTATTTAGTTTTTAAAATAATTGTATACTGGACAAATAAAAATTTGTGTATTTTTGTATTTGTATATACAATCTGTTGATGCATGTATGTATTGTAAAATGATTACTGAAACCATGCTGATTAACACACCCAGCACATCACATAGTTACCTTTTTTATTGTTATTGTTGAGTCTTTAACCTTTCTTGCTGTGTGACCATGGGTAGGTTTCTATAACTTCTGTATGTTTCTCATTTTACTCATTACAAGATGAGGTGGAAATAATTGTTCCTACTTACAGTAAATTGTTGTATTAAGTGCATTTATGTATAAAATCATTGAGAAAGGAGCTAATGTTGGCTATTAACTAATTTTTAAAATGCAAAATTCCATTGTTGCTATTACTATAGTGATCTTGACCATCAGTAAAGATTGTGATATTTGAATATGATTGCCAAGAGAATAGGAATTCTTCATAGAAGTTCCACACAGCACAGGAACTCCTGGGCGACATACAAACAGGAATAATATACCCTTTACTGATCAAAGGTGCCACTGTTTTGTTCCTAACTGAATCTTCAGGTTCAGCAAATTGTCACGAAGGGTCACTGAGGCAATTATGACTCTTCTTGAGATGTACATAGTTGGCCTGATGTGGTGAAGTTTGCACAGGTCAGGATGGGTAGGCACCAATTTTGCAAATTTCTTTGAGCTGAAAGGAACTTGAAAAGTACTTGAGTTTTACACTCATCGCTTTCTTGTCTTTACAGTTTCACCTGTCTCATTCACCTGTTTCATTCGGTTAACCAGTTGCTAAATTTCAGTCTTCTTCACACAACGTGGAATAGTCAGTAAAAATCATTAGGTCTCTGGAAATTGTCCCTAGTCTTCATGCTATATGTAAAAGTTGCTTGGTTTTAAAAGGACCTTATGGTCCTTGGAATACATTCTTATTTTGAATATAAATGTATTGGCAGCTATTTATTGAGCACTTCTCTGAGTCAAGAAATTAATATATACAGTATAAGAAAATGAGTTTGTGGCAGGCTTACTGTGGTTAACTTGAGCAGGAACGCCCAGCTGGACTGAGTTGGTGGGTTCTGGGCATAGAAGATCCACCTGAGGATTGTTGCCAACACAACATGAAGGAGAATGGGAACCGAAGATTGAGGCCGGCTGTTCCACTTGACAACACAGCATAAAGGAGAACAGGAGCAGGAGATAGGGGCTGGCTGTTTCCCAGGAGAAGCTCTGTTGCGGCTGGTTCTCCTGAAGGGAACTTGGCTGTTCTCATCGCAGAAGGAGCTTGGGGCCTTGCTATCATCGGGGATGGCTGCTGTTAGCTTCAGGGGAGCTCTGGTCTTCATCTCTGCTGCAAGCAGCATATCCTGGGGCCAGCACAGATTTCTTCAGCCTTTTAGCGCAGACGCGGATGTACGTGGGATCCCTGATTGGATATTTTGGGTCTCCTGTGCATAGGTGAATGTTCTGCGTACTTCCTGAATTTGGTGTGTGTGTGTGTGTGTGTGTGTGTGTGTGTGTGTGTGTGAAAGTTGTAGTTTGTAAATGTCCTGTGTTAAATCTCCTCTCTTGCAAACCACTGGCTCTAGAAAAGTAACCAAGACAAAATTTGAGAGGAATAATATTCTTCTATGGTTGAGTTCCTTCTGGGATAATACAGCCAAATGGCCGCTTTAAATAACCAGTACTGGACATAATTTTAAACAATTTTTAAGAACAATATCTTGTGAATATTTTAAAGAAATAATTTTTGAGGCTTAAAAGAATTCCCAAGAAAGCTCACTACATGTCTAAGAAGTCAAAATTCTATGTATTGTGCATGTGTGTGGCTCTGCATTCAGAAACCTCCAAATAGTATTTTATATAAAATACTGTTGTGATTTAGATCTTGAATGTCCCCCCAAATGCTCATGCACTCAGAGGCAAGGCTTTGGGAAGGTTCTTGGATTATGGGGTGCTATATTCATCATGGATTCGTCCACTAATGAGTTGAGCAGCTGAGAGTGGTCTTAGAAGGTGGGGCCTGCATACAGATGGGTCACTTACTGGGAGCAAGATCTGAAAAGGTGTGTTTCTCTCTCAGGCTCCTCTCTTCGCTGTCTGCTTCCTAGTCACCATGATATGGTCAGCTGTCTTCTGCCCAGGCTTTTCTACCATGCTGTTTTTGCCTCGGAGTTAGTCAACTATGGACTAGATTCTCCAAAAACTATGATTCCCAAATAAACCTCTCTTCCTTTAAGAGTATTGTGTGCCAGTGACAAGAAAGTAAATAAGACAAATATAAACCAATGTAAAATCACCATAGAAAATGTTATCCAAATTTGACTGCAAGATGGTTTTAGATGATAATTTCTGCTGATATATACATATGTATAAAATATAAAATGTTTCAGATTATATATATCATGATTTATAGACTATGTTTCAGGTGATATATATATCTTAACGTTAAAAAGAAAACAAAAAAAAACTTGATATAAAGATAAATAAAGCATGGTCCCTGCCCATACGGAACTTATACTCTGACAGTTTACTGTTGGCCTGTTTATACATTCAATATTTATTATTATTTAGTCTACTTAAATATTTTTAATTTTTATTTTAATGGTACATTTTAGATGTACATTCATCATAGAGGATTTGTACCTGTACATGATATATTTTGTTGCTTCTTTTTTTCCTGTTCTCCTCCCCTCCCCTCACCCCCTCCTCCCTCCTTATTTATAAAAGCTTTGTTTACATTTTTTCCTTCTATTTCTTATTTCTCCTGTCCCTCTGTTCCTTTCCCCCTCCCCCTTGTGCCCTTTCCCATTTGAACACTTTCTTCCTTTTCCCAATTAGATATTTTTTAATTCCAAAAATCAACATTTTTGTACTTTTATGATCATTTGCACACATATGCAGAGTGATGAAAAAATCTGTATCTTGTTCCTTTTCTAGCAGAAGATGAACAAGACAATATTCCATCTTTCTTGTTTCAGCTGTCATACTGTGAACGTTGTCCTTTTTGCAGTCTGCTTATTGTCCTTTTATTTCATTTTGGAGCTTTTTGCTGGTAACTTGACTATTTAAAATGGTCCCATTTGTAGTTTTCAAATGTCGTCAAAAGTTCCTAAGCACAAGACTGTGCTGTACATTACGGAGAAAATTCGTGTGTAAGATAAATTTTATTCGAGCATGAGTATTATAGAGCTGTTGGCCATGAGTTCAATATTAATGAATCAGTGATACCATACATACAGATAATGGAGGAGGAAATTCACCAATCTGTACACGTGACTGGGCTAGAAGGTGCTCAGCATCTTTTGTGGGCCATGAACTATGGAAAAATGGTTCAGTTTGTGGATTTATGAACTGAGAAATCATGAGACTAAGAATCAAAGAAATTCGCAATCATAATATGCAGGATCACGAAACCATTACACCCCACTTAGCTAATGTTTTATTACAAAGAAATACTGCATATAATTATTTGTAAGGCATGTATTTTACATACAGAATTTTTAAACATAAACCTGTTTAAACATAAACATAAACAGGTAATGAATTAATCAGTTGATAAGAATGTGACCAAGAGAAACCTAGTCCTGTATTTCTCTTAGGACCAATGACACACACTCAGTGATTCAGTGTGTATACTGACTTTGTAGAATATATCTATATTCTATAGATATATCTATATCTATAATGAATAACAAAAACCAACTGTATATTCTTTGATACTCTGTAGTGTGTTCCTCCATCAAGGTAATTTTGTACTCCACAGGATATTTGGCATTTGTTTATCATGACTGGGAGCTGAGCAGGGGTATAAAGATGGTGCTGCTGGCACCTATCAGGTTAAAGCCCAGGATACCGTTAAACTTCCCACAATGTACAGGACAGCTCCCACTAAGACGAACAATCGCCACAAAAACATGTCAAAAGTTTTAAGGCTGAGGAACTACTCTATACCAAGGGTCTGCAAAGTTCTTCATACTCATCATTACCAAATATACCTGTCTGGCAGATCTTGGCAAGAGATTGGTGGGGGCACCTACACACAGTGCACTAGTTAAGAGTTTCAGGGGCTGGGGATTTAGCTCAAGTGGTAGAGCGCTTGCCTAGCAAGCACAAGACCCTGAGTTCGATCCACAGCACCCACCCTGCCATAAAAAAAAGAGTTTCAGAGGGTCCATTTGCAAAAATAGGGGCAGGCATATAATGCATTTGTTTCCTAGGGCTGCTGTAACAAACTGCCACAGACTTAATGGTTTAAAATGAGAAATTTATTCTCTCAGTCTTCTGGAGGCCAGAAGTTGGAAATCGAAGTGTTGACAGGATCGTGGCCCCCCGGAGGTTCTGGAGGATCCTTCCCTTGCCTCGGCCAGCTTCTGGGCCTGCTGACACTCCCTGTAACTACAGTCCTCCAGTCTCTGACTCCATATCACCTTCTCCTCTATGTCTTCTCTTCCATCAGTGTCAAATCTCCCTTCACTTTTCTCTTACAAGGACATTTGTCATTGCATTCAGGGCCCACCCATATAGTAAAGAATTATCTCGCCATTTTGAGTCCTTATATATCTGCAAAGCTCCTTTTTCCAAACAAAGTCACATTCACGAGTTCTACAGGTTAAGACATGGACATATCTGGGGGCTACTCTTCAACCCACTGCAGAAGGGTTGAGGGAAGACAACAAGGAGTGGTGATGTTCTGTGAGATTTGTCTTCACTACACCTAGGTCAGCAGGAGCAGACAGGGAAAGTACTTCCTGAAAGCCAAAGCTAATCACTGCAGCATAGGGCGGGTGGAGAGCCACCGACCAAAGTGTGGCTTTTGGGAGAGAAATTTAGTTAACGTGTGCATTGGTGTAATGAGAAACAGGGGAATAAATACTTGACTGCATTCTCTTCCTAGTCTCCTATTGGTACCTCCTACGGGTTAAATCAAAATAGATGCTAGAGGAAAAAATTCTGATTTGCACAGTCCAGACATTGAGGGGTAGAGAGTGTATCTCAAGGGACCACCAGCAAGCATCCTACACATTAGGACATCTCCGATCCTGAAGAGCAGCAGCAAGGTCCTCATGCGGGAGACTCAGGTACTGCTGCTCTCACAAGCACAGCAGTAGGTTTGGCAGGTTTAGTTTTCCCCTGTATATGAAGAACAAATGAGAACATATTTCATTTTTTTCTGTAATTTCAGACCATTACAGATGGTACTGGGAAATATTAATTACCTCTGTGTTTTGGGAAAAGAACTATAAGTGGAGAATAAGCCACCACAATCTTTTCCATATATAGACATAACCCCATTAGCATAAGCATCATCGTTATAACTATACTTCTGCTTCCTTTATTTGGATTCCTTTTCTTTCCCGAGAGGAGTTTAGGTAGCTCATGAAGAAGAGATGAATTACAAGGATGATGAGATGGAAATGGAAAATCAAGACCATGCAAAGGATGAGAGAGTAAATATGTCACCCTCGAGGACTAATGGAGTTGCTGTGATTGGGTATCGGCTTGATTCTGCCCTCCTGGCAGCAGCGCTGTGGAGCTTGAGGTACATTGGCTCAAGAGTTTTAATTGATTAAGGGACCATGAGGCTAGTGCTGGGAAGGACACTGCTTGGCACAGACACGAAGATGCTCACATGTGATGAGGAAAACTCACGTCCCCCCAGAAGCATGTTGCAGAGATTCTCAACTGCATCATTTTCACAAACAATCCTGAGAATAGGTGACAGATCTGTATGCAGTTGAATATTTCCCTGGCCTTGTCTTGTGTTTAATGTTAATTGTACCTTCGTATTATCTTCTATAATTTATGCCATCTCAATATTCACAGCACACACACACACAGAGAACTCCAGAAAACATCAAACTAGCAAAGCCCAGCTCTCAGCAACTTCCTCCTTAATCTCACATGTTACTAGCCTGCTTGGACAGTTCTTGCTCTTGCGTGGGGCGGAACTGTAGGACCAGAGAGAATGGAAAACAAAATATTCTCCCCTCCTGCATCTGTGAGGCCATTTTAAGATGGAAGGGTGAGTTTACCCATATTTCGGCACTGGCTAGAAAACATACCTGGACTTTTGATTGAAAGTGTTAATTTATATTTTTGGTTTTTGCCTATTTGCATTGTGGTCCTTAGAGTTCTCAACCAAAGTATACAAGCTTGTGGAAGATCCTTTAAAATGAGTAACTGAAAAATCTATGATGGTCTGTTCTCCCTTCCGCTTCCTTCTACTTCTGGTATGTTAGGGGAAGTTGAATTTGGAGAATGTCCACGGGAAGATTTAAGCACTGATCTTCAGAATTAAACAAATTTACCAGCTTCTATGGTACATCATGCACAACAGTGAAAAGAAGAAAAAAAAAAAACTTACCAAGTCTACTTCAAAAGGTTTTAATATTTATTTAAACAGGATCAGTTTCTTCTTTTATAATGAAAGTGGCAAAATACTGCCACTTAATATCCTCATTTCAAGTAATTTGCAGTACATACACAAATACCTGAAGAGTTAAGATTCCCGTATTGTTAATTCAAGTTCCCAAAAGAGATTCTGAGAAAATATTTCATAACTTATGTGTCCAGACTGACTGTCTCCATTAGATACATCCATTGGGTAATTGCTTTTAATTTTTCACTTTCCTTTTCCGGTGAAATCACATACAATATGTCCAAAATGGCTGGGAAGAGTCATGGGATTTATTCATGTAAATGCAGCATTGCTTTTCAAAAAGGACAGAATATGTTCAAGAACTATTTATATTCTGGGCAAGCTTTAAGTTTGTATATATCATATGCACATAAAATAATTCAGTATGAGCATATCTCATGTTGTGTGCCAAACCAAGTGACCTTTTGATACTGATGTCACGTCTATTCACATTAGTAGAAGCTAAAGATACCAAAAGGACCAAAAACTAATGCCAAGAATGCACGGAATGGTTTCAGTGGAGCATAATGGCACAATTGTTTCATGGAAGAAAATGGGAAAGATCTAGAGAACAGGAAAAGGGTGTGGTGTCTGTAAAAATGAAAAACTGTATTCATAGATTCAAATTTATGCTTAAAATGAATTGGATGAGATATATTATTCTCAGTTTTCAGGCAAAAGTTAGAAACTAGTTAAATAGTGATGGAACTTTCAGTGTAATCTGACAAATCTAGAATTTTCTTTTCTGCCTCCTCAAGTATTCTTATCACAGGTTCTTTCTTCTATAGCTGATAAAAAGAATAGTCTACTTTTTAAAATCAGTGTTTTGGAAAAATTTCTTTCCTGTCTCCTTTTAAAGATTTCATGTTGCTAATCATCACATTGCCTTATAAATCTGCCATTTTGCTCGTGATCTGGAGAATCTTGTCGATGGTTTATTACTATGAAAAACTCACTATGACAGGCAACTGGAAGCAAATTTTTGTCCAAGTGATATTTCAAAACATTTGTTTGTCTTCTCGTCAGATTGTTAGATTTTCATTTTGTTCTCTAACTACGCTCAAACCTTCCACTGAAAACCAGTAAGCAGTTCCAGCATTACTCTGGGTGTGCAGGTCCTGGTCCCTCATGGCCTTCTGAATGGTACAGGGTCATGACACGGCTGTCACTCCAAGGGCTCTTGGGTTAAGTTCAAATTAATGTGCCTTACTTATGTCATCAATCACTTAAAGTTATTCCACATTTCGTTTGTTTCATAATTTCAGGTTTAGATTGCTTTCTTACGGTGTCTTCCCCTGTGCATGTTTTAATGGCCCCTTTTTTACTCTTTTTATTACTTGCAGTTTATTATTCCCAAAGGCTCCTGACTTCCTGTTTGAATTTGCCTAGTTTCTTCATTTGTGCTCTAATACTTTCATATATAGCCCCCCCAGCACTTACCACAGATCTCCTTGGAATAATTTTTCCTATTAGCATCACAATTTGAACTGGTTGTTTTCGAGACCTGATGTCATCTCAGGATCTCCCTTTGCTGTGCACCTGGATCAGATGCATCTAATATTCTGGGATCCTTCATCTTTCTTTTGATTACTTTTCTCCTGTGTTTTTGCTACATTTTTCAAGCAGCTACCTCTGAAAAGATGCATGAGCTGAAATGTTCTGAGACTTTGAGTTTGAAAATGTGTTTTATTTTGCTCTCATCTCTGGTTGAGAGGTTGACTTAGGACAAAATTCTAGGTTGAAAATAATTTTCGTAGAGGTTCTAAACATGATAAAAGGAATTTATTTTAAAATACCCACTGCTACCATCATACTCAGTATTAAAAGAATAAAACCTTTCTTCTTAAGAAATGGAACAAACCAAGATTCTCTGCTTCTATAATTTCTATTCAGCTTTGTACTGGAAATTTTAGCCAGAGCAATTAGAAAAGAAGATGAATTAAAAGTCATCCAGATGGCAAAAGTAGAAGGAAAATTGTCTGTTCACAGATGAAATGATCTTATACATAGGGAATCCTAAAAACATTTCCTAAAATTATTGGCACTAATACATGAATTTTGCAAAGCTGCAGGATACAAGATCAACACACTGAATTTAGCTGTATTTATGTACATTAGCAATGAACAATCCAAGAATGAAATGAAGTAAACAATTCCACTTACAATTCCAAAGGAATAAAATGCAGTATTTAGGAATAAATTTAACTGAGGAAGGGGAAAGATCTATGCTCTGAAAACTACAAAACATTGCTAAAAAAAATTAAGAAAGGACTAAATGAATGGAAAGACCTAATATTGTACTTACGGATTAGAAGAATTAATATTGTTGAGATACAAGAATTATCAAAGCAATTTAAAGATTCAATACGATGCTTATCAACTTCCCTGAAGTCTTTTTTTCCAGAAGTGGAAAAGCCAATCTTCAAATTTGTACGAAATTGCGAGGGACTTTAAACAGTCAAAAACAATATTAAGAAAGAACAAAGTTGGAGTACTCACACTTCCCAATTACAAACATTTTTACAAAGCCACAGTAAGCAAAATTGTGTGATACTGGCACAAGGATAGACACATGGATCAATGAAATAGAATTATGAGTCTAGAAATATAACATACATCTCTGGTCAACGAATTTCAAGAAGCGTGTCAAGACCATTCGATGGAATAAAACAGTCGGTTCAACAAACTGCTGGGATAACTGAAATTCCACATACAAAGGAGCAAAGTTAAAGTCTTACTTGATTTTGTACTCTATATTCAAAAGAATGAAGTTAGACTCTCACTTCATATGCAAAAATTAATTCCAAATGGATCAAAGACCTAAATGGGAGTGAAAGTTATAAACTCTTAAAGGAAACCCTTGTGCTATAAAGAAGGGTAAAATTTGAATCATTTGTAGGAAAATAGATACGCCCTAAGACCATAATGTTAAGTGAAATTAATCAAATACGCAAGCTTAAATTTCACATGGTTTATCTTAAATGAGAAACCCAAATTATAAATGAATAGCAAAATAAAAGATAATAGTAGACATGGAGATAGATCTTTTGCAAATAGGGAGAGAACCAAGAGATGGAGGAAGGAGAGAAGGGAAAGGAAAGGGATATAAAAAGAATTAAGATGTGGAATGTACATGTGCCAACTTTCTACAATGAATATAATCATTTTGTATTTTGCAACATGTACTAATAAAAATAAAAATTACAAAAATAAGGCTAACTATCGATATTTTAGATTTGGCAAAGGTTTCTTAGACATGGCACCAAAAGCACAAATAACAAAAGAAAAAATATTTAAACTGGATTTCACCAAAATTAAAAACTTTTGTGCATCTAAGGACTCTATTGAAAATGAAAAGACAACTGATGAGAAAATATGTGCAAGTCATAAGTCTGATAAAGGTCTAGCATCCAGAATACATAAAGAATTTTTACAACTCAACTACCAAAAGATGAACAACTTCATATGAAAATGGACAAGAAGTAGACAGCCAAGGTGGTGCACACCTGTAATCCCAGCACTTTGGGAGGCTGAGGTAGTAAGACTGTGAGTTCAAGCCCAGTCTGGGCAACTTAATGACTTAGCAAGACCTTGTCTCAAAATAAAAATAAACTTCTGGGAATGTAGCTCAGTGCAGGAGTGCTGGGTTTACCTCTAGTGCCACCACCACCACCACCAAAAAAAAAAAAATGCCATATAGGCATAACAATGAACTTGAGTAAACATTTACCCAACAAAGCTGTACAAATGATCAAGAATTTCATAGAAGCTTCAGGCCATTCAACTCAAAACCACAGTAAAATATCACTTCTCACCCACTAAGATGGCCATAGTTTAAAAGAAAGAAAGATATGGGGGAGGGGAAAAAAAACCAAGCATTGGCAAGGTTGTGGAGAAATTGGAATCATCAAACATTGCTATGGTGAAGTGAAGTTTATGCTATGCTTATTTTATCACAGTTGTTTTAAAATGAGGGAGGGAGGCTAAAGTACCTGTGATGGTCGGTTTTATTTGCAAACTTGGCTAGGCTATGATGCTTAGTTATCCAGTAAAAAATGAGTGTATATGTTGCTGTGAAGGTATTTTGTAGATACCCTCACATCTATTATTGACTCTAGAGTCAAATTAAAACCTTTAAGTATAAGAGATTACTCTCAACAGTCTGGGTGGGGCTTTTGTACATGGACCTATTCCCCACGATGCATACAATTATATTCTGCAAATATGTACTAATAAAAATAAAAATTTGGGGAAAAAAGATTACCTTAAAGTATTTAAGGCATTCTTCCTAATCTTTAGTTGTCAAAGAGAATTTTGACATCAGTCTGATTGTCATACCTTTAAAGATGTTTCTATTTCTCTTTGGAGGCCTTTGTAATCTTCCCACTTTTGGTTCTGAAGTTCAACAATGGAAGATGACTTTTGGTATTTTTTTTTTCATTGGCTGGTTAGGGAGTTTTCTGATTCAAAATTCTATTTCTTATTTCAGTTCTGGAAGTGTACTTATGAATTCATTTAGTTATTTTCTCTTCGCTGTTTTCTTTATTCTCTATGTATGGCATACCTGTTATATAGATGTTTGACTTTCTGACTGATTTGTATGTCTCCTTTATGCTCTATCTTCTTATGTTTTTAAAAAGAACTTCCATGATTTGGATTGACTTAAAAAATAACATTAAAAAGATTCTAGAGCTCCTTTACTCAGCAGTTATTCTTCTTTTCTTATCATTTTATTTATTTATTTATTTATTTTTAGTTTTTTGAGATGGAATCTCACTATGTAGCCCAGGCTGGCCTTTAACTTGTGTCAATCTTCCTGCCTCAGCTTCCCAAGTGCTGGGATTACAGGCATGTGCCACCATGCCTGGCCTCATTTTCTTACTATTTTAAAAGTGGAATTTCTACTTAAATAGTGTTTGTCTACTTGTTTAGTTTAAGTCGTCTCTTTCCTCTGAGATCAGTTTTTTGTTTATCATGAAAGGCAATGCTAGAGTATTTTATCAGTGCAAACTGTTAAGAGATCAAATCTTAACCTATTAATTTAGACTAACCGTAAATTTGGATGAGTTATTTAAGCATATCTGACTCAATTTCCTGGGGGCATAATAGTCATATTAATTTCTATTAATAGTGATATTAACTTCTGATATAATTGCTGTGAAGAGTTAGAGTTTGTTTATACACATAATGATACAACACTCACCAAGTGGTGAGTACCCAATGAAAATGAGCTAAATTATTAGTCTTTTCTTTCACATTGCAAAATTTATTCATATGACTAATGAATCTTGGTTGCCCATTCACATTTTTAAAAATGAGAGACTACGAAGTTGGCTTGGGAGCTCAATTTTTGTGGGTAAAATTTTCTAAGTGGGAAGCCTAGTTTTAGTGTGAGTCGGAAGTGAGCAGTGAATTAAGCTAAATGAGGAGATCGTCACTGTGGGGTGCCAACACCTGTGCCACAGTCCCCCACCCCGGGGAACTGGTACAACTTCAACTTGGAGAACATCTCATCATTTTGCTTCACATTCAGCGGCTGACTGCAAGTTCTTACAAGGGGCAAGAGTGTGGGATGGACCTATTGCTACATACGTTCAGCTAGAAGTGATTCACCAATTGTTAGCTAGGCCCTCCATCCTCTGCCCTTGGTCCCACTTGGCTGTCTTTGGGTCCTCATTTTCTCCTGGTTCTGCTGTGTAGATGCTTCTTTCCTCGGCTCTGGCTCCTTCCATGTGTCTTCTGGACTTGCTCATTTTTCTTTTTTTAAAACAATGCTCATTTTCCATCAGCTTTTCATCTTCCAGAAGCTTGTAGAAATCATCTCTTAGCTACTTTTTCTCTTTCTTCTTGTGGAATTATACTTATTTATTTAAAAATTCTTTATTCTGTAATGTGTCTTCAGGAGGTGAAGAGAAAAACACATAAGGTCAGGCTGCCTGTGTCCCTCCCAACTAAGACATGAGTTGCCAGCGGTTAAATGTTGGAAGAGTGCATCTCTTCCAATTACTGGTGTGGGGCACTCTGGTAACACCATAAAGTCAGGGTGGAAAATGGCAGTTCTGAGTGGGGGTAAAGAAAGCTATTTGACTCCTTCAAGGCCACCGAGAATTCTAGAATGAGATGAAAGCTCACTCCAATGAGAAACTAGAATTGAATAAGTTTTTCCAGTACCAAGGAGAAATAAAATTTGTTTGCCCACTACTGTTAGACTCAACAGAAGCTCCTGTAAATTGGTAGGAATATTCTTGTGCTAGTGCCATGCAGGCTGCATCAGGCACCATCATGCACTGTATGGGCCTCTTGTTTTCCCTCTTTCGATGACCCTTTGGACTACTTTTTGCACCCTTCTGGACTACCCTCTTTGGACTACTTTTGGACTACTTTGGTCTCCCCTAGTGGTATAGATTTTATCCTGAACTTTACCAAATAGGGTGAACGTGGCTTTAGCCTGACTCTTTTCTTATTCAATTCTCATTTGTCCTCTACTTAATCATGGTTATAAAAGACCAAATAAGCTACATCAGTTGACTTATTTCAGTTAGTGGGCCCAGTTGGAGTTTCTTGAGCTTTTTCCTAATATCTGGAGCTGACTGACTAATAAAATACTGATTTAGAATACTCTGACCTCTGGACTCAAAATTAGTGTATCTAAGGAGCACCTCTTCAAGTCAGAGCTGAAAAGCAACTGGATTTTTATGAAAGCCTTGACTAATAGACTTGAGCTTATCATAGTCCACAGGTTTGGGCATTCCTTGTCACATACCCACTAAGAAGGCTTTTATTTGGCTTCTCCATCCCCCGTGTTATAATCCCACTTGGGCCCCTCTTGGGACTCAAATAACACAGCAGTTGGTTGATTATCAGAGGATGAAGCCATGAAGACTTCATCATTAGCCTGCTTTGCACCCCTTCTAATGCACTTCCTTTCTACTGCTGTGCAGCAGGAAACCAGGATGAACCAGACATCTCTCCAGGTCAGATCCAAAGCCATTATTATGGTATGGAGACCATCAGCAAATTTTTCAGGATCCTCAGAGAATCTACCCAGTTTTTCCTTGTAGTGCTGAATATCTGTAATTGAAAAAGGAACTTGTATTGGGTGGTACCACTGGTGCCTGCCGCTTCTTGAAAGGATAGAATGGCAAGTGGTTCAGATGTTAAATTCCCCGAATCAGGGGCTTTATGGCAGGTAGACCCAGGCCTGGTGGACTCAAGAGATGGCCTTTATCTCCTGAGGGTACAGATTGAGCAGGGTGGTGAGGAGGTAACCTGTGGGGAGCAGGGCCTGATAAGAGGGAGGAGGACCTGATAAGGCAGTAGCAGCTCCTGAGGAAGGATTGCTTGTAGGGTCCAGATTAGGCCTCTGGCAGAGGGCCAGAAAGGTTTGAATGTAAGGCATCTCCAGCCACTTTTCCTGTTCCTTATAGTAAACATATAACTGAAATATGGCATTACAATTCAGGCTGCCAAGGAGGGACTGTGTCTTGTTTTCCCTAAGTGGATACATAGACCATTTTTTATTACACAGGAATATAAGATGATCTCTCTGGAGGATCTTAGGTTGGAAACCTTCCCAGTACTTGAGAAGATCTGAGCAGAAACTAAGACTAGGCTGTTCCCATCTGTACACAGAAGGAGTAAAAATTAGGTTGTGGGACCCTAACAACCCTATCCCAGAGTTAGTCCCTCACCCATTAGTGGGGACCAGACAGGGCATCTCCTGATAGTTCCTGTGCCTTTTGACCCCAGGGCTGTGACCTGGTAGGACTGAATTCCTTGGGGTTAGGTCATAGAAGGCTTGTAGAGCCTTCCCCTGAGTTAGTTCCCACATAGGAACGGCAGGCATCCTCTGGAGCAGTGGTGGTGAACCTATGGCAAACATGCCCCAGTGGGCTGTTTGTATCATTGAAAGCTCTAAAAGGTTTGCCATCACTGCTGTAGATTATCTATAACCACTTTCAGCTTTTACTGAAGCACCCCCTGATAAAGCTGAACTCCTTGGGGACCGGATGTCTCCAGCCCTGTGTGGGTGCATGCCACTTTCCTTTTTGAATCTTAAAACCTTAGACTCTCTCCTATGTTTACAAAGAGTCCAGACACAGAGTCCAGAACTGGGATGTCTTATTGATTGGATGCCTCTCAGCCAATTTTAAAACCACCTAATATCCCATTTAGGGAGGGGGTAGCAAGTACAACCCCAAAACCCTGACAATTCTCCACAGATGTGGGTCTCAGGGACTTCCACAGGTGATATTCCACTATCTGGCAGTCTAAGGAAGTGAAAAAGACTTATCCCTAGAAAAAAACCCTCATTTCACTCGATCAAGCCCAAATGCATACACATCTGGTGACAAACTTCAAAATAAAAGTTAGACATGATGTAAATCCAGTCAACAAATGCAGGTAACATATCATTTTAGATAAGGGCATAAACTTGAAGTCACAGTTACCACAGTGAAAACAAAACCAAGTAAAAAGGAGAGACAAACTACCCTGTTTCTCCAAAAATAAGACCTAGCCAGAAAATAATCAGCCTTGAAATCTAGAGATCAAAAATGCCAGCCCCAATCGGCCTAACTTTGCTTTACTTGCCATCACTATTTTGTTGGCTACTTTGTAAAGCAGGTAAGAGAAAGATAGGGTGGTTGGGGCTGGCATTTTTGATCTCTGGTTTTCGAAGATGATTATTTTTTGTTTAGATCTTATTTTCAGGAAAACACAGTAGCTTGAGAGAAGTGACCCGGAGCAGACAGCCATAGGCCAAATTTAGGACCCAGAATAATTGACGCAGCCAGAGCCAGCTCAGCTGGTGGCCACTGCTTTGGCTGCCTGTTTGGTGTGAAAACTGTCTCTTTTAAAACAACCATAAATTTTTCTCTCTGTTCCATGTGAAGAAGCACCGCACTTCTTACCTCTTTTTCCTTGAGTTGCTCAGCACTGAAGAGCCAAGTAATTTGAATACTACAATAGATGAAAGCCTGAAAGGGGGAGTAGAGGCAAGGAGTGACCCAGAACTTCGGAGAGAGAGAGATAGAGAAAGAGAGGGGTGGGGGGGATAACTCACGAAATGCATTCATCCAATGTGACTTACAAGCACCTACAAGTGGCCAGTCAGGTCAAGGGCATGTTAGCAGTTGTGCCTTACAAAGAAAAGCACCAAGGGTATGTGGGCCAGACCCATGATACATTTTAAGGAAGCCACCTGGAGAGTTTTGTCCAGGACAAGGCATCCCACCCTAAGTGTGTGCTGGCAGGCTCCCTGTTGAAGCTATAGCACTCACCAGCCAGCAGCCTCCTCTTGGCTCAGCCCAGGCCCATCCCCATACAGGTATGTGTCACAGCCTCGGAGATGGAATTTCCATGTTCCATCAACCAACAACCAAACACAACCCCACCCAATCAGCAGGAGCCTTCTTGCTTCCTGCAAAGGTTGAAGGCTTTCACCTGTTTTGGTTTGTGTCTAGATGTCCTCTCAAAGTTTCATGCAGACATACAAGGGGCTTTTCAGAGGTGGCTGGATCTAAAGTATGATGATGGGATTAAGGGTTTGTGATTACTAGATTAGTCCATTGAGTGGTTTGGCATAGTTCTGGGTGTGGAAAATGGGAAGGCCCACCCTGGTGTGAGTGCTACCTGCCCTAATGGCATGTAGACTGGATAGAATATAAGGGACAGAAAAAGGGCTGCTGTTGTCACTTGCTGCTCACTACTTTGCTGTCTTCTGGCCGCCATGAACTGTTTCTCCTCTGTGATGCCCCTCTGCTGGGCCACACTGCCTCAGAGCTAGCCAACTATGGACTGAAGCCTCTACAAACCGTGAGCCCAAATAAACCTTTTCTCCTTTAAATTTGAGTGTTGGTATTTTGTCTCAGCAACAAGAAAAGTAGCTGAGACAGCCCCACAATCTAGTCATTTCCAAATGGTGATCTGGTCAGCTGTTCATCCCAAGGATCAATTCCATGCACTCTGCAAGGGGAAGAAAGAGTGGGAAGGTACCTTTTTTCCTGGCTGACTTCTTTTGGCAGCAGGCTAGTAGCTGGTAAGGTCTGCCAATGTCCATCAATATCTCCTGGTGTCCCCTAATATCTCTCAATGCCCATTAGTCTCTCCTGTCTGGTTCTTGCAAAAAATGTTATCACCGAATGGGCAAGTATACACTGGGCTCTTGGATATGATGAGCAATGAATAAGCGTGCACTGGGTAGCAAGTGGCAAGCAGCTACATTTATAGAAGATTATGGGAAATTGTGCTCAGAGCAACTCCATGACAACAAAAGATAAGGCACAGGCAGAAAAATGGTGTCAGGTTGACAGAAAAATAAAAGCACGGCACACAGGTCATAGCACATGGAAACGACAACAGGAAACCCTGATAAATCAGGTTTTCAGAATTTAAGGGAGATGCACATCAGCTTAGGTGCCTCCCCTGGAATCTCTAGATGTGATTGACAGGCTTGATTGAGAGGTGCTATGTTATTTCAGGGACTCTCAACACACATGCTTGAATCAGAATTCACTCTGATCTTAATTGCATGAAATGAGGCTGAGTAGGGTGAAGGTGACTGAAGATCAGACTAGGAGATCCAATACGAATGTGCTCTTACTACAGCATTAGAGAGCTCCGGGGTTTTTGTTATTTTATTTTCTACCTCTCTTAGGATAATGGAAGGAGGAATGGCCATCGGGTGCTGTTTAGAATTACATGTACAGAAGGGAGTGACTTCCTCAGCTCCATTGTTTCTAACTGTACTACACTCATGTTAGTAACTTTATTTTCTATTCATACTTCAGACTATTATAAACTGGGCAATGATAATTTTCTTTGTAGCCAATTTTTTTGTGAATATTCTTCATCAAATTCCTTATAACAAATATTCTAGAAGTTGACATAAAGGATGAGAATATTTTTAAAGCTTTCTGTGGCTGGCGTATTAGCTCAGTGATAGAGCACTTGCCTAGCATGTGCCATGCCTTCCATGTGATTCCAAGCTTCTTCCCCTGCCCCCCCAAAAGCTTTTCATACACACTGGCAAACTGCCTTCTGAGCCAGTTGTACCCATTTAAGCATAATCAGCAATGTTTTATAATGTGCTTTGCTCTTATTTTCAACACTGGCTACTATTTTATGATTTTTTTTGGTAATTCAATAGGTTACAGTAAGTACAGTGTGACTGTTTAAACTTACCTTTTTTCAATTACTAGTACAGTTAATTTTTAAAATAAATTTAATGAATATCTTTTTTTCTAGCAAATTGTTGTTTTTGTAGGGAGTGTTCATTCTTTTGCTTTTTCCAGGCTTTCCATTAATTTTTATTGAAATATAATATGTACAAGGCACTGTTCTAAGTATTGGAGATACAGAAGAAAACAAAATATGATCTGTACCCTCACTGAGTTTATGTTTTAATGGGAGGCACAGATAAATAAATAAAAGATGCAGTAGATCAGGCAGTGATAAGCCCTGTGGAAAAAATAAAGCAGGCAAGGGTTTGTGTGTTTGTAGTGGGGTCTCCTGAGGACCTATCAAGAAGGCAACATTTGAGCAGACATTGAAGGAGATGAGTGGACCATGCATTATTGAGGGTATGAGATTCCAGGCAGAGGGACCAGCAAATGCAAAGCCTGGCAAGTCCTTGTCCAACTGAAGGAACTCCAAGACCGGAAGGGCTGAACTGAGCCAGTAAAGCCAGTATCAGAATGAGGGGTCTGAGAGGTGGAGTAATGTCTGTAGATGGAGAGGCCAGATCATGTAAGTGCTTAGAGACAAGCCACTGTAAGATATTTTGATTTCACTCTGAGAAAACAGTAAGGTATTAGAAGGATATGAGAATCTCCCTGGTGGCTGTATGAATAATAAATCACAGGACGGTGGAGGCAAAAGTAGAGAGAACCAGTTAGAAAATTATTCAACAATTGAAGAGACAGTTTATGGCAGCTGAGACCAGGGTAGCTATAAATATGGTTAAGAAATGGTCAAATTTCGTATCTTTTTTGCCTGCATTTTTAAGACTAAGAATTAGCTATCCATCAACTCCTCTACCTGCCCACCCACCCACCAGCCTACCACCTGTCCACCCATTCAGATATTTATCTACTTGAGTTTTAAATTTCAGAGTTATGGTTTGGAATATGTCCATATATTTCTGTGCACCAACATAAGAGAGATAGCATGAAAAGAGTTTGTTTCTTGAGGTTTGTAAAACCTTGCTCAAGTGACCCTGTAGGCCAAAGGTTTTCTTGTCAATAAGGCCTTCTTCCATCATCTATCTCCTCCTGAGTCAATATTGCTCATTAGAATTTTTCTAGAAAGTAATTTATTTTTTTGAGATCTAAAAAACCTTATTGATTTGTGTTGTATATAACATTACAACTTTTATTATTTATCTACTTGATTGTGGCTACCTTATTCATATTAATATTATTATTATTTTTATGTATTTGTGATTCGTCTTTGTTTTGATTTATTAGACTAAGAAGTGGGATGAAGTGGGATATTTATTTTATTGTATGTTTTCCCCCAACTAATATGTACCTTTTACTTTTTTTTGTCCATTTATTATTTTTTTACTCTTTGGTTCATTTTATTTATTTTAAAATAATTTATTTCTTCTTAATTTCCCTGCATTTATTTTGTTGCTCTCTCCTCATTTCTTGAAATGAATACCCTTTGTTTCCTTTCTTGTGTTCTAAATATGCCCTAGATAAATGCTTTGGCCATTTACTATTGGTATTGGTCTCTCATGGTCCCTTATGGTTCTTTTCTTTGTACGCATAAGTTTAGATCTTTCACAAGAGTTGTTTATTAATGGTTTATTTTCATTTCAAAATATTTGTTTTTCATTTTACATTACTGAAATTAACATCTATATACAAAGATTTGTGGTTATGTCTTGTCTAATTTCTGTCTTTTTGGAATTCACTGAGGTTTTCTTTGTGGCTTAATTCATGATCAGCTTTATAAATTTTCCATGAATCTTTAAAGCAGAAAGTGCATTTTCTGTTTTTTGAGTACCAAGTTCCATTTGCAATTTTTGAATCAACTATATTAATTGCATTATTAGTACTTCAGTATTATGATTTTTCCTCATTGATATGTCAAAAAATGAAATAGATTAACTTGTGTCATTCACATTTATTGTGTTGTTTACTTACCTTTTAAAGTCTACAAACTTTACTTGACACATAGTTTTACAACTACTAGTATCTTTGTTGATTTTCTACTTCATCAATAAATGTCATTATTATTATATAATAATTCTATTTAATGTATTTTTTGCTTTGAATTTTATTTTGATTGACATGACTATTGTAATCCATTCCTTCTTTATGTTTGAATTTTCCTGATAGAGTGTACTTATAAGACCCCATCACGTGCTGTACCATAAACTTTAGCTTTATTTTAAATCAATTGAAATAAATTAATATTAATATTGTGATTTTTGCTTTAAAATTGTGTATTATGTTACATTTATAGCCCCTTTACATTTTGAGAATTGTTATAAAATACATATAACTTCATATTATATGATCTCAAAATACAGGCTTGAAATGAAAAACAAATATGAAAACAAGATTACTTTTTAAAAATTGGGTACCAGCAAATAAAATTTTAATGGTGGAGAGTTCTTAAACGTTGTCTTAATCTGCTTTTCATATGAATTTCGCAAGAATGTTCTTCTTAACAACTTTTGGTAAATAAAATAAAAATCATAAACCATACCATAAGAACCTTAGAAGACAATGTGTCCATAGTTAACTGCTAGACAACATAGAACAATTTAAAGGGCTCCCCAGAATCATTGTGGTGTTTATTCTCTGTATCCTGACACTCCTTACTCCTGTATCTGCCTCACCTTCCCCCCTTTATTGATATGCTTCTATTAGTAGTTATGGTGCTTAAAACAATAGAATCGATAGAATGTACATATAACCATAAAGGGGATTTATTATGTTGAGTAATGTGATCAGAGGCTGGATAGTCCCACAAACTTGGAACTAGAGAAGTCAGTAGCTACTCAGCTCAGGAAGCCCCAGAACAAGAGGGACCAAAAATGTGGCCCCAGTGTGAGGCTGAAGGCCTGGAAACTCCCTGGAGAGCTGGTAGTGAGTACCCACATTTAAAGCTGAAGGAGCTGGAGTCTTGTGTCTGTAAATGATGGCAACAGCAAAAACACACTCACTCAAGAAAAATTGACCTTATGTACAGGGGTAGACTTCTTTCTTCTTCCATTTTTTGTTTGCTTCTGGGCTCCCAGGCTATTGGATGGTGCTGCTCATAGTGGAGTGGGTTACCCCCAGACCTCCCAGCTTGCTGACCCTTTTTCCTATTATCTCTAGAAACACCCTCACCAGACACTTCTGGAAGTATGCTTACCAATTTTCTAGGCATCTCTCAATATAGTCTAGTTAACAACCAAGATTAAACACCACATTTCTGATAGAGTTCGGGCCACAGGAGACACAAACAGAAGATGAAGGGGCAATAAAGAAAAACCCTGAGAGTATTTCTTTCATGTACTGGGCACTTCTTTCCTTCTTATCTCCCTGGGCTGCAGCGACATCATCTCCTGTCTTTCCTCTTTAGGCCTAGAGGTAGTAGTGGTACTAATCTCTGGGATCCTCAGCACCCCTTGTTTGTCCTGAAAACCTTATCTTGTCTACATTTCTGAATTTTTTCTTCATCAATGTCTCCTCAGGGAAATCATCAAGTGGAATTCCATTGTTTCTATTTTCTTTTGGAATCCTGACTATCCAGTACAATATGTCTGACTTTTTTAGTTTGTTTTGCAATAGTAGGTAAAACTTTTGAAATTATAGGAGTAGACAAGAAGTTTTTGAACAGAAACCTGGTTGCACAGGAAATAATATGAAGAATCAATAAATGGGATCATATGAAATTAAAAAGCTTCTTCACAGCAAAAGAAACAATGAACAGTGTAAAAGGAAAACCTACAGAAATTTGTGCAAGCTATTCCTCAGACAGAAGACTAATATCTAGATTATATAATTAAAACAAACTAGACCCTCCAAAATAAAAGACCCAATCATAAATGGGCAAGTGAAATGAATAGTTACTTCACAGAAGAAATATAAATGGCCAATAAATGCATGAAGAAATGCTCAACATTCCTAGTTATTAGAGAAAAGCAAATTAAAACAACACTAAAATTCCACCTTATACCATAGCCATCATCAACAAAATCAAATAATAACAAAAAAAGAAACACTTTCACATTGTTGGTGGAATGTAAACTAGTACAACTACTGTGGAATTCAGTATGGAGATACCTCAAAAAACTAAAACAAGAAATTCATTTGACCAGGTATTCCTCTTCTAAGTATCTTCACAAAAGAGTTAAAGACATCATATTACAACGGTGCCTGCTTATGCATGTTTATAGCCATGTAATTCACAATAGCTAAATTGAAGCAGCCTATATGTTCATCAAGAAATGAATGGGTAAAGAAAATGTATTTACAGGCAATGGAGTAATACTCTGCCATAAAGAAAGATAAACTTGAGTCGGTTGTAGGAAAATGAATGTACTTCAAGACCATAATGTTAAGTGAAATAAATCAGACACATAAGCTTAAGTATTACATGATTTCTTTTATATGAGACATCCAAATTATAAAAAAAGAGCAAAATCAAAGATCGATAATAGGAAGTAGGGAGCTAGAGCTTTCTCAAATGGGAGGGGGATCAAGAGATGAGTGGAAGTGGGAGAAAGAGGAGGGAAAGGGGATGAAAAAAGGAATTAAGATGTGTTATGCACATGTGCCAACTCCACACAAGGGGTGTAAACATTATGCACTGCAAACATGTACTAATAAAAAAAAAAAAAGAGAAAAAACACTGAGGATTGAACCCAAGGCCTTTAATGTGCTAGACAGGCACTCCATCACTGAGCTACATCCCTGCCTCCTTTTAAATTTTGAGACAGAGTCTCACTAAGTTGCCCAGGCTCGCCTCAAACTTGTGATCTCCTTATCTCGCTCCTTATCTCTTGATTAGATGGGATTATAGGCATGCACCATCATGTCTGACTGAGCTTTTCTTTACTTTCTTTTAAAAAATAAGCAGCAGAGAACAACTCAGTCTTCTTTAAAAAAAGAAAAAGTTTGAGAGATGCATTGGTTAGCATTCTCTAAAGGAACACAAATGATAGAAAGTATATGTGGGCAAGTCTACAGTGGTTGTCTGCATGCTGGAGAGCTGGAGAATCCAGACAGTTGCTCAGCCCAAAAGATGGAAGCCACAAAGTAAGGGACCAAGGAGACAGCACCAGTCCAAGGCTGGAGGCCTGGTGGCTCACCAGAGAGTCGTCACCAGTGCAAGTCTGCGTTGGAAGGCCGAAGGAACTGGGGATCAATGTCCAAAGGCAATGGCAGCAGAAGACATACCTACTCGAGCAGACTGGAGCTCTTCAGAAGCAAGCACACTCCCATACTTCTTTCTCCTTTTTATTTTGTCTAGGCTATAATCCTACTGGTCGGTGCCACCCACAACCAGGGTGAGTCTTCTGCTCTCAGTTTGCTACATCATCTCTGGAAATACTCCACAGACACCCCCCAGAAGTAAGCGCTATTAATCTGATAAGTATTTCTTAATCCAGTCAAGTTGATGGATTACAATTAATGGTCACAAAAGATAATCTGGGTACAAATGATTAGTGTGGAGTTTAAGGTTAAGGTTTAAGATTGGGTAGGAGTAGGGTCCGGGAGCTTGGCTACAGAAGCTGTGACACAAGTTACACTGTGGGGATGATTTGTCTCCTACACTTCTGCCTCTGAAGTAATTGTGAACCTTTTCAAATAATTTTATACTTGACTCAGCATTCAAAGTCCAGGAAGAGGCCAGTCACATGCCTGTCCCTTGGCTGAGGAGGGAAGGCAGAAGAGACGATCTGAATCATTTGGCCTCTGAAATAAGAGATGTCCTTTGAAAAATGTGATAAATAGAAAGGAGAGGTGGAGGTCAAATGGACAGGGATGACCAGCGTCCACTGTAGGTGTTAACTATGATGGCATCTTAATGTTTTACACATTTTTATATTAATGCTTATTGAAATACATTAGAGACTTAAAGGGTGGTAGAGTTACGTGAGTTTTTAATTATTTAATTATTCGTTCATTTGTCGATCTCTCCCTTTCTGTATCTGCTAGTGAATAAGAATCATTGGTTACGTTACCCTGGATGTATTCCTTAGGTTTTATTTCTGTCAACTCAGAATATCTCATTCATGTAAAGAAAATATATACCTGGCAAGTTCAGGATCTTATGAATCAGATTCATATATAAATGTGCTATCAACAGCCTTTTCCAAGAAACACTATTGTCAGAGGTTGCAGATAACCCTCACAAATGAATTGTTCTTGGTTTTCAGGATACTAAGCCCATACAAAAAATTAATGTTAATTTAGGAGTTTGCACCTCAAAATTCAGTTCGTTCTGAGCACTAGGAATTGTGCAGGAGAGGGAGAAAGGGATGATTTGTGGTCCTAAGAATATACTTTGACAGCCCAAGCCCAAAACACATTCAAACATTTCCACAGGGACTTTAAAGGTGACCTTGGTGAGAAAGGGAAAACAATCTTTACCTGGTGAAACAGGTTGTGAAACACTGCCTAGAAAGATGTACAGATAAAATTTAAGGGGAAGAGACATGTGTATTTTAGCAGGTGAGTGCTTTGGGCTTTTGGAAATACAGTTTAAAATGCTGGCATCTTTACATACATATTGGAGAATTCGGAGAGTAGGTATCAGAAGGCAGCACCAGCCCATAGACCTCCATAAGGAATGAAGAGATTCAGTTCTTATCAAAGGGCACACTGGTTCCTGCTGCCCTGAAGCTAAAAACTGTCATTGAAATGACCCTCCAAAGGCTTTCTTGGAAACTAGTTCTGGAGCTGGTCCACAGGGTATAATTAGGAGATTCCTGAGCTCCTACGCCTCTGTTAGCTAGAAATAAAGGTCCTGTCACAGTTCAGCTAGAAATCTCTGTCCTGAGTTAAAATATGAAGGATCAAGAGTACGAGAGGCCTCATGCTTCAATTTGCAAACTTTTTCCTTCAAAGGAAGCTATGGGAGAAATATTCTCCCCTTCCCCTTCATCTAATGAGTATAGAAATAAAATGCATATATTTGGAAGCACCCCCCCAAAAAACCCCCAATAAACTAAAACTAAAATAAAACAAAACAAAAAACCCAAGACATGCCTTCAAGTTTATGTTCAAAACAGAACAGACAGGCTTTCAATGGTAACACTGTAATAAACTTTAATGCCTATATCTTTCACACAACTTTAAAAATAATGCTTCTTCATCATTATGACTGTCATTACCCAACCAGTATTATGGGACAAAGTGGGACACCATATTGCTGAAATCAGCTAGATGCATTTAAAAATCTGTGATTCATTTCAAAAATGAAAGATAGTGCAGATTCTTGCTTTCTTAATTTTTTAAAAAATTTTTTATTATTTTTTACCAAGAACATGTATTGGTACATTGTATACATAATGATCATAATCAACATGGTTATTTTGTACCTGTACATGATACATCTTGGTTTTCTCCCCTCTTCCCCCCTTCCCCTCCCCTCCCTCCCATTCACCCACCCCTCCCTATTTGCAACAAGTGTAGCTACACTTTACCATTTTTTCTCCTTTCATCTTACTTTTCTTTTAACCTTCTTCTTTATCCCCCTTTTCCCTATCTAGTTCTCTCTTTTGAATACTATCTCTCTTTTTTCTTTTTTAAACAAAATATCTATTCTACCCTTTTGTCCTTATTTACACTTATGGTTTCTGATATCAGAGAAACAGTTCGATGTGTACTAATAAGTGTCTGATTTATTTCACTTAATAGTATGTTCTCTAGGAACATCCATTTACATACAAATGACTCTAGTTTATCCTTTTTTATGGCGGTGTAGTACTCCATTGTGTAGAAAAACCACATATTTTTAACCATTCATCAGTTGTTGGGCATTTAGGTTGTTTCCAAGACTTAGCTATTACAAATTGTGCTGCTATGAACACGGTTGTGCATATATCACTGTGATATGATGATTTTAATTCTTCTGGGAAGATACCCAGCAGAGGAATAGCCGGGTCAAATGGAACCTCTAGTTGTAGTTTACTGAGGAATCTCCACACTGATTTCCACAGTGGTTGGACCAGTCTACATTCCCACCAACAGTGTAGGAGGGTTCCTTTTTCCCTGCAGCCCTGCCAGCACTTGTTATTGGTTGATTTCTTGATAATAGCTATTCTTTCTGGAGTGAGATGGTATCTTAGTGTTGTTTTGATCTGCATCTCTTGAATGACCAATGATGTTGAACATTTTTTCACATATTTATTTGCCATTTTTATTTCTTCATCTGAGAAATGTTTATTCATTTCAGATGCCCATTTTTGTATAGGGTCTTTAAATTTGGAGGGTTTGATCTTTTTGAGTTCTTTATATATTCTGGATGTTAGACCTTTATCTGAGGGACAGCTGGCAAAAATTTTCTCCCAGTTTGTGATTTTTCACCCTACTCTATTAGTAATTTCTTTTGCCGTGCAAAAGCCTCTTAATAGGATGTGGTCCCAAGCATCAATTCTTTGAATTGTTT